>MJUU01057235.1:39781-67775 GCA_002080025.1 Modiolus philippinarum | reverse complement strand
TCCTTGACCTCAATTTCACGGTCTAGTGGCCGCGTTAAGTTTTTCTGCTTAAGTCCATTTCTCAATAACTAGAAGTGGTAGGTTGATAATATTTAATATGTAGGTTGGTCTTGGGTAGTACATGTCAGTCTGGCAGGTGACTTTTGTCCTTGACAGTCTAGTGAGCATGTTCACTTTTCTGATTAGTTCACTTAGATTTCACATCAATTTAGAGTCCAGCAGCGACAGGCGAGACATCTTTTAGGGTCATCACTTGTGTTGGCAAAAACATTGATCATCTCCTAAATGCTTTACACCATAACTAAATTTAAACAATTTTTCATATTGGCAGTATTTGGCATTGCACAATATCATGTTCTTCTTTCATAATTGATGATGTTGTTATACCAAATCTATTTAGAAGTATTTCAATTGAAGTTTCATATGTAAGAAGGCTTGATATCTTAGTCAACGGAAATTGTGTCCTTAGCTAGCTGTCAGTAACAGTGAGCATTTGTCCAGACAGTACCTGTGTGTATTGTTTTCATGTTTTATGTAATTCATTGTAAGGGTACTTGTCTTTATAAGTTGGACCTTTTTCTAGTTTGATTTTTACTGTGAGTCTTTTTGTGTATTTATGTTTTAGCCATTCACCACACATAGGGGGAGGGTTTGGATCCAAGAAAACGAGTTTAACCCCACCGCAATTTTTGCGCCTGTCCCAAGTCAGGAAAATATTGGTGCCTGGCTTGTCCGTGTCTTCTTATGAAATTTTAGTTTCTTTATATTTGAGTTATTGGATGTGGTTTGTTCACTTTTTTACCTTTTTGGGGCCATTTAGGGCTTGCTATATGGTGTGAGGTTCCTCACTGTGTTGAAGACCGTACGGTGACCCCTAGATGCTTTGTTTTTGGTCGTTTTAACCTGGATATGGGATGTTGTCTCCTTGACATTTACCCCATTTCCTTTCTTTTTCATATTATGACGCATACAGACATTAAACACAATGATATTAGTAAAATACCGTACAGGCATTAAGCACACAGTTGACATAAAAAGCATGCACACATTTAAACATTAAGAAAAGTTAAACATCAATTAAAATGCATGCAAGCAATTTAAAAGCACACAGTTACATATAGGACATAATACAAAAAAAAACAGTAAATTAGAAACACAAAGCACAAAAAAGATATTTAAGTCAAAAATACAAAGCAAACACGATTATAATAAGCACTAATAGCAGCATGTTAAGTAAATCTTTTAAATTGTGGTTGCATATATATCACAAATAAAAAAGTTGGATGCAAGCACACTATTTGTAAGTTTATCCTAATAAACTAAGGAAATAAAAAGCACAAGGAGGAAAATAAAAGAATATTAAACAAAAAAAAAAAAAAGAAAAAAAAAAGAAAACTGTATGCAAGCACAGCATTGGCATGGGCCGCCCTCATAGTCCCATTTGTGAATCAACTTTTTAAATTGTTCAAGAGACGTTTCTTGTAGACACCTGTTAGGCAACTCATTCCAGATCTGTGCTGCATTGTATCTAAAAGATTTAAGGCCATACCTTGTTGTTCTTACTCTTGGTAAATTTACTGTATTTTGAGACCTAAAATTATAATTTTGAATTTTTATATCGATCAAATCATGTAAATAACTAGGACTATGTTTATAAATAATTTTAAGTGTTTCAATAGCAATAGTTTTTATTCGTCAAACTTTTAAAGAAGGCAATTTAGATTTTATAAGAAAACATTCATATGAGCTACTGTAATATTCATAAACAAAAACGGAGAGCCCTCTCCTGGATTTTTTCCTATGACCACTCAAAAGTTGCTTTTTAATTGTCTTTGTAAACATGTTACTTTAAAAATCCAAAGACTTCATTGACTACTTTATATAGTCATTATTGCCCAATCTTATTAAACTATTACTTAGCTTTGAGGCGGTTTGACCCACCATCTCCAAGAAATATTCTCGGTGTTTTGCATTAAACTATCAAAGCTTTTTTTTTGTAATAGCCATTTTCTATCTCTTTTGCTAATTTTGCATTATTTTATTACATTTAACTCATTTGCACATTTCTTAATTACAGAATTAATTATATGTCCTGAACCTGGACTTGATAAGTGGACTAGCTCTCTTCATTATATAAACGAATAGTTTTAATATAGACTTGCCCTATCCAGGGGCGGCTCCAAGATTGTCGAAAAGAGTTTAAGCATACTAGTAACTGCAGAGCAGAGCAATTCCAAAAATTTTTGACTATGTTCATTTTCAAAAATTCTATAGATATCTTTAATGGTGAAAGAGGCATGCCCTCAAATCTGCACCTGCTTTTTATACCCTGCCACATGAAGTGGCGAGGTATTATGTGATACCCTCATTCGCGTGTCTGTCTGTCCGTCTGTCCGTCCCATGAAGGTTTCCAACTGATAACTTGTGAACAAAATAACACAAGGTCTTCAAACTTGGTAGGTAAGTTGTTTACCACAAAACTCAGGTCAATTTCCAGTTTTTGGTTCAGAGGTCAAAGGGGTTTTGGAGTTATGCCCCTTGAAACTTTGCAAATTTCGCAAATTTTTGGTTTTGTACTCATAACTTGTGAATGAAATAATATACTGTCTTCAAACTTGGTGCGTAAATTATTTACCACAAAACACAGGCCAAGTATAATGTTGGGTTCAGCATAACTCAGAGTTCTGGAGTTATGCCCCTTTTAACTTAGAAATTTTGTGAAACGTGGCAGGGTATCATGTAAATGGTATCAATACTAATACAATTCTATGGTTTATCAAATGGACATACATGTAACAATCATTGTTATGTGACAACAGAAGATCCTAATAGAAAATGGGAATATGATAACCTTTTTCATTCTGTAAGGACAACAATAACGCCAATACTGCATGTAGGCAACACTATGTACAAGGATCATAATCATGATAATTAAGAACTAGAAGTGCTGTGGTCCGCTGGGCCACAAATGAATACCCCTGCTTCCAAAGTGTAATAAAATTCTTTAAACAGTTGTCAAGACCAAATTTGAAATCGCCCCCACTCATACAAGCCAAGAAAACAGGAAGTGGTAATACAGCATTAGTTACGTTATAGTTTAACATCAAAGAATCTGCAAACAGGAAGTGCATGCACAACAGAGCTTTAAATGGCTTACACATTACAACTCATTTTTATAAAGCTCCAGTCCAAATTTGAAATCATTCCCACTTGTAGAAGCAAAATAAACTGTGACGAGAAATTCTCATCCATAAAGGGTTACAGTCACTAAACCCAAAACTAACCCTAGCCTTCCTTTTGTGCCAAGGAACATTGTGTTAAAATTTCAGAAGGATTGATCAACTGGAACATGAGTTATTGACCAAAAACAAAAGTGTCTACAGACGAAGACCACGCTGCCAACGACAACGACGACAGCACCATACCATTATAGGACAACAAATTTTTTGCGGTCGTATAAAAATGCATAAAACCAAACAAACACAAATAATCAGTAATATCAAATATGGCTAAGGACAAAGCTACGATGGTAGGAGTTACATGTAAATGTGTAGTTAAATATATCAATATAAACAACTTGTTAAGGAAGTTTTTCTCTCTTTTGCACGACTTAAAAGATTAATCCCAGTATACAATGTAACTGGTATTTTATCTAGGATCAATCTCAGAAACAGAACCGAAACGAGATAACTTCCTAAACAAAAGTTGTTTGTATTGAAGTAAGGATGTTTGCTGGTCAAATTTAAAATAACAAGGACCTCAATTAAATGTGATTTTTTTGTTATACAATTGAAAAAGAAGAAATTTTAACCAAAAAAAATTGATAGGTTACCAATGTAATTTTTTTAGAAATTAGTGTTTAAAAAAATGGAGGGAACTGAACTCCTCTGCATTTTCCATAGATTTAACATGATCAATGTTTATAAAATAATGAATGTGACTAAATAAAATTTTGTTAGAATGCTGCAAAAGTTGTATAAAATGAAATTATGGGAAAAAATAAGGGGGTCACAGCCAAAATATTATTAAGCTTTAAAATGTATAAAACCAGAGAAATCCGAAAATCTGACGAAAATCCATAAGCATAACCAGCTAACATCCTTAAAAGATGTTAATAATCCGATCGGGATACAATATCCCATTTTGGAGTTTGTTATGACCCAAGCCCCAACATATTACAAGTACCACATGCACTTATTTTATAAAAAAGAGTAGGAGGGACAGATATTTTTATGAAATATGTGCCAGTGAGTACAACCCTTAAAAATTAGCAGTTCTATGTGATCTGTTCAATGCAAATTACTAGCATGTGTTCTATCAAAGTAATTAAACTGCTGTTATCCTTGGTGAAAATGTGACATTACCTAGGCCCGAAACGTCACTTTGACAATTTATATGTTACCGTAACGTTAAATACTATCCAAGCTAGTCGTTGCAGGTTAATGAACATAAAGACCACACAGGGAGTACTGAGTACAGTGCCGTACTGCATCAATGAACTTGCAGACGAGTTAATATGACTTACGAAAACAATGATACATGTCAGTATATCGTTGATTTTGGGACACCTTTTCTTTAGTATGCCTCACCTTCATGTTTATGCCCCTCTTTTGACTTGATTCATCCATATCTTAAATCTCAGTCGATGATAAAATGTGTACATTCATCATTCACTTTCCACGTTGTTTTCTCACCATTGTTTATTCAAGCGTCTTTGTGGTAAAAAGCATTTTGGCTATGCCCCATAGGAGTATAAAATTAGAGTCAAATACGGTGGTCGGCGAACCTCATAAATTATATTTAATGATTATAGGGAAAAGAAGGGAAACGGGGAATGTGTCAAAGAGACAACGACCCAAAGGGGAGTAATAACAACTCAAAGCCACCATAAGATCTTCAATGAACGGTGAGGAAACCCCACACCCAACGGCAGGTTGGAGTTGGCCCCTAAATAAAGAGTAATCAAGTTCAGCGAAATAAACATCATCCTAGACTCCCATAGGCATAAAGTGAACTAACTAGAAAACAGACAAGACACACAAAGGCTTTAATAAATGTCCTGACTTAGGACAGGCGCAAACCTGCTGCAGTGAGGTTAAACTAGTTTTATTGGGCCCAAACCTTCCCCCTATAGCCAATGTGATAAATCAAAAAAACAATCGTAACAACAGTAAAATTCACTTGGCAATAGGACTGAGTCAATTGTGAAAAATGAAACTGAAAGAACTAAATATACGGACATAAACATGAAATCACAAGAGACTACTAGCAGTTAACTGACATGCCAGCTCCAGACCCATTACCAACTGACAAATTAAGTTATGTACCCTCAGTATACAGCTTCCATCAAGATCCCTTCCTGTGAGGAGTTTAGCATAATGATTTCATGTATATACCGGAATACATAACCCGTGTCCATGCAATACTGATTTTAGAAATTTAGAATGTGTTTAGTTAAAATGCAAAGACCCTATCAAAAAATCAATGTTAATACCTATACCTGATTGGTGATTTGACAACTACATGTACTGTATGGTAAATTACTTGTATAATTATAGGATTGGCAATTTACCTGTAACAACATCACCTTTGTAATTAATAAATTGTCTTGGGGTTGTAAACTTGTCATAAATATGACTCTGAATACAATTTCTCAATATTTTAAGGAGAAAAAGTTTACAATGAAAAATTTGAAGTGACGAAAATGGTTCAGAAAACTTTCCTCATTTTGAAAACTGTTTCGTAAAATACGAAAGTGACTAGTGCCAGAAAAATCACTAGATATAATACTGTTTTTAATCTGTATATTGTGTAATTCCTGTATTTGTAGTTTCATTGTTGAAAGTTTATTCTATAGAAATAATATTCTGTAAATAAGGTTCTTTAGAAAATCAAAATATGAATATAGATTGAAAATTGATTAATTAAATGCTAAAAAGTACACAAAAATGCAAAATTTTCAACAATTTTGTAGACTTTATTATATGGTGCATTAAAGATGCCATTGGTGTAGTACTTATGTAAAATACCGTAAACGAACCTAATTCTTGTGGATGGTTTATTTGCACAATATTCGTGAGCATAAAAATAAAATTTCTCAAAAATAAATCATCAGGAATATCTGAAACCTTACATAAATGTACCGAGCAGAAACATAAAATTGTAAAAATTAGTTGCAGCCAAGTTCACTGACAGGGACAAAACACAAAATAAAGTATCTATAAAAATAAGTTGGTTTACAGAACTTGCCTTCTTTTTCAGATTGACGTCACAGGTGATGGTGGAAAATTTGTCAATAAGCGATGGCCAAGAAGGAATTAAAGCTTTCATCGAGAAGAGGAAACCAACTTGGTCCCATAACACAACCAAAGTTCACTAAAGTAATAAGCGATGGCCTGGAGGAAATTTAAGCTTTCGCTGAGAGAAAAAAACCAACTTGGACCAACATTACAACCTTAATTCAAAAAATTAATTTATTATTTATTTATATGATATACCACAAACTGTTTCATTGACATGTGTTTATCATATAAGCATTTCATAATTTTATGGAAATCAAATTTATATAATGATTCAAGTCTGAAAAAATGTTGCTGTTCAGCAAGAAAAGAAGATGGATTAAATGTATCTGGTCCATTATTGACCATGTGGTAGTTATTATGTCCATGATGTGCAATGATTTTCAAGGGTCATCACCTACATCTGAAATAAGATACTGCTAATTAAATTTTAATGTGAATTTATGTGAATTTTTAGCACTATATGTATGTCATTGTTATATGTCTGAAATTCTTTATTTTCAGTTGTTAGCTATGGTATTTATACGATATTGCAATATTTGAACTATGGGGTTTGATACCTTAAATTATTTGGTACATGTAATACCAAAGAAGTATATGAAACTCAAGCAGGGAATAGATTACATATCTTTCTTCATGTGATTTTGGATAGCCAATCTTTAGAGATTTGCTATTTAATGGTACTAGAAGTTTTACAAATTAATATGGAGAAGATAACAGAAAACACTCACAATGGCCAAAAATTACAATCACAGGCCACAATTCACAAGCGAACTTCACAAGATAAACAATGAAAAGGCAAAAGACAAACATATACAACTATAGGAACTTGGGACAGCCGGACTTAGTACCGCCACTACCAAGAGCTAGTGCTAGGTTTAAACCGGTTTATGGGTACCCAAAGACTGATTATTCACTATAAAAACAAGTAGTTAGATAATATCTGTATGAAGAGTTGAATTTTAGCTCATCTGGCTTATGCCAGGGGAGCTAAAAATGTCAAAGACTCATATTTTTTAAATTTGAGCATATAATTGTGTATATTAGCAATTTGTTTTACAGAAAATGAGATTTTGAATAATTAGAATTCTAAGTTTGATAAACTAGCTGAAATTCTCAAAGACCACTTATTTCTAGCAATCATACTAAAATAATTTGTTTAGTTTAGGACAAACATTTCAACTAAATGGATTTCAAAAATATTTGATTCGATTTTGGTAAATTGAAAGTCTCAAAGACCACTAACTTTTTGGAATTCTACCTAGCAATGAAATAAAAAGGACAACAGGAAACACCCACAATGGCTGAAAATTATAATTACATGCCATAATCTGCTGCTTAAATAGCTTCCTTTATTTAAAACAAACACTTTCATCAATTGGATTTCAAAAATTTTCATTCCAGTTTTGGTAAATTTCCTGCAAGTCTCAAAGACCACTTATTTTTTGGAATTCTACCCAGCAACCATACTTAAATAGCTTCTTTAATTTAGGACAAAAACTTTCATCAATTGGATTTCAAAAATATTTGATTCCAGGTTTGGTATTTTTCCTGAAAGTCTCAAAAGACCTCTTATTTTTTGGAATTCTGCCTAACAACCATATATCCTTAAATTCTTTTTGTAAAAATAACTACTATCAATAGTTTTATTTCAAAAATATTGGGAAAATTTTGCGTAGGGGGTTTTGTGATCAAATAACTATCAGTGGCGAAGTATAACAGAAAAACATGGACATTGTGTATGTCCAGACAGAATAAATCTCCTGGGAAGATATTTCCATACATCAAGTTTATTAGGAATACTTGTCAATGGACAAATTTTCACAGAAATATCTGCCTACCCAGATTGATTTTAGCAGGAATATTTGTCTATTGACATAATTTTTGTGTCGCCTGCTGTAAGCAGAGTTGACACATAGGGATTACTATCCGTCGTCTTATGTCGTCGTCCTGGGTCATCTGTCGGTTTTTGAATCCGCAACTCCTTCAAAACTACTAGTCCCATTCCAACCAAACTTTCAGGATATGTTGTTCACTTGGTGTAGTTGTGCAGCTGATACTTGGAATTTTGATTTTACAGATTTTAGAGGTTCAAGGAGCCAAAATTGCTCATTTGTGAGTCTGTCGGTTTTGAATCTGCAACTCCGTCAACACTGCTAGTCCAATTCCAATCAAATTTCAGGATATATTGTTCACCTGGTGAAGATGTGCACCTGATACTTAGAATTTTGATTTTATGTATTTTAGAGGTTCACGGAGCCAAAGTGTCTCATTTGTTATTCTGGTAAGTTAATCCTCAACTCCATCATAGCTATAAGTCAGATTCCAACCAAACTTGCAGGATATGTTGTCACCTTATCTTGTTGTACATCTGATATGTAATATTTTGATTTTACAAATTTTAGAGGTTCACTCAGCCAAAATAGCCCATTTGTTAATTTAGTTTGTTAATGTGGTATTTTTTCGAAACTATAAGTCCTATTTCAACCAACCTCTCAGAATTTGTTGATCACTTGATTTAATTGTGCACCTGATACTTAAAATTTTTATTTTACAGATTTTAGATGTTCATTTGGCCAAAAATGTCTCTTATGTAGTGCAGGTGACACAAGTGTTCCATGGAATACCCATCATTTTTTTAGCTCACCTGGCTATGCCAGGGTGAGCTATTGTCATCACTTGGCGTCCGTTGTCCATACGTGGTCCGTCTGTCGTCCGTTGTCCGTCCGTCGTTAGCTCACTTTCAAAAATCTTCTCCTCTGAAACCACTAGGTCGAATGGAACCAAACTTTAACTGAGTCATCACTAGGGTATCTAGTTTCAAATTTGTTATTTTGTATGTCTTAGGTCAAACAACATGGCTGTTGTTACTAAAAATAGAACATAGGGGTAAATTACAGTTTTTGGCAAATAACTCAAAAACTGTTACAGATATCAAAAATCTGACGTGGGGAAAAATGAACAGCATGAGAAGATCTACCCATGCTGAAAATTTGAAGAAAATCTGATGACCCGTCTAAGAGTTATTGCCCCTTTTCCATAAAATTTTCAAAATTTTGATGTTTATTTTTTATTAAAAAACTAGAACAGATAGAGGTTAAGTTTAAATTGCAAAAATGTTCAGCATGTTAAGATCTAACCACTTGGATATTTTAAAGAAAATCCAAGTACCTATAAATGAGTTGTGGTCCTTTATTGGTCAAATTTTTCGTGATTTTTGTCTCGCCCGCGACGAAAGTCGCGGAAAGCGAGACATATGCGTACAAAGTATTACGGCTGTGGCGACGGCGTAAACTTTCATGTTAAGTTTTTGTGATTAGGTCACTTTCTCATTAACTATAATTGGTAGGTCAATGATATTTGGTATATAGGTTGGTCTAGAGTAGTACATGACAGTCTGCTATATGGCTTTTGTCTTTGACCTCAATTTCGCGGTCCAATGAACATGTAAAGTTTTTGTGCTTAGTTTAGTTTCTCAGTAACTACAAGTGATAGCTCAATGGTATCTGGTATGTAAGTTGGTCTTGGGTAGTACATGACAGTCTGTCATATGGCTTGTCCTTGACCTCAATTTCACGGTCTTTTAAGCATGTTAAGTTTTTTTTATTAGATCATTTTCTCAGTAACTATAAGTGGTAGGTGAATGATATTTGGTATATAGGTTCGTTTTGAGTAGTACATGGGAGTCTGCTATATGGCTTTTGTCTGTGACCTCAATTTCACGGTCCAGTGAACATGTTGTTTTTTGTGCTTAGTTTAGTTTCTCAGTAACTATAAGTGGTAGGTCAATGATATATGGTATGTAGGTTGGTCTTAGTTAGTTCATGACAGTCTGTCATATGGCTTTTGTCCTTGACTTCAATTTCACGGTCTAGTGAGCAAGTTAAGTTTTTGTGATTAGGTCATTTTCTCAGTAACTATAAGTAGTAGGTCAATATTTGGTTTATATGTTGGTCTTGCATAGTACATGATAGTCTGCTATATGGCTTTTGTTTGTTGGTGTGACCTCAATTTCATGGTCCAGTGATCATGTTAAGTTTCCTAGTATCTATTAATGTAAGTTCAATAATATTTGGTAAGTAGGTTTGTCTTAGATGGAAGATGACAGCCTGCTATTTGACTTTAGCCCTTGACCTCATTTTCATGGTCTAGTGAACATGTTTGGTTTTTGACCGGGTTTTCCATCGGAAAAATTCGGTTATTAAAATGGTGAAAATGGCGGGTGGCGGGCGGGCAGCTGCCAAATGGGTACATCATTTGTCCGGAGCAAATCTCCTATAGTATTTGAGACAGGAAGTTTTTATTTTGCAGATCAATTGTACATATATCAAAGGTGTGCATGGTACTTTGATTTTGATTTTTGAGAATTTATGTAAAAAATATCAGTTGTTGAACTTAGTCATTTTACGTCAATTTTTTAACAATTGGGTACCCCCTTTGTCTGGAGCAAATCCCCTACAGTATTTGAGACAGGAAGTTTTTATTTTGCAGATTTATTGTACATATATCAAAGGTTTGCATGGTTATTTTATTTTGATTTTTGATAATTTATGTAAAAAATATCAATTGTTGAACTTAGTCATTTTTACGTCAAATTTTTAACAATTGGGTACCCCCTTTGTCTGGAGCAAATCCCCTACAGTATTTTAGACAGGAAGTTTTTATTTTGCAGATTAATTGTACATATATCAAAGGTGTGCATGTATTTTTATTTTGATTTTTGATAATTTATGTCAAAAATATCAGTTGTTGAACTTAGTTATTTTTACGTCAAATTTTTAACAATAGGGTACCCCCTTTGTCCAGAGCAAATCTCCTACAGTATTTAAGACAGGAAGTTTTTATTTTGCAGATCAATTGTACATATATCAAAGATGTGCTTGTTGTTTTGATTTTTGAGAGTTTATGTAAAAAATATCAGTTGTTGAACTTAGTTATTTTTACGTCAAATTTTTAACAATTAGGTACCCCCTTTGTCCGGAGCAAATCTCCTACACTATTTTAGACAGGAAGTTTTTATTTTGCAGATTAATTGCACATATATCAAAGATGTGCATGGTATTTTGATTTTGATTTTTGGTAATTTAGGTAAAAAATATCAGTTGTTAAACTTAGCCATTTTTACGTCAAATTTTTAACAATTAGGTACCCCCATTGTCCGGAGCAAATCTCCTACAGTATTTTAGACAGGAAGTTTTTATTTTGCAGATTAGTGATGCATATATCAAAAGTGTGCATGGTACTTTGATTTTGATTTTTGATAATTTATGTGAAAAATATCAGTTGTTGAACTTAGTCATTTTTATGTCAAATTTTTAACAATAGAGTACCCCCTTTGTCCCAAGCAAATCTCCGACAGGTTTTGAGACTGGAAGTTTTTATTTTGCATATCAGTTGTACATATATCAAAGGTGTGCATGGTACTTTGATTTTGAATTTTTGATAATTTATGTAAAAATATCAGTTGTTGAACTTAGTTATTTTTGTGTTGCCTCCTGTAAGCAGAGCCGACACATAGGGATTACTATCCGTCGTCTTACGTCGTCGTCGTCCTGCGTCGTCGTCGTCCTGCTTCCTCTGTCGGATTTTGAATCCACAACTCCTTCAAATGCGATTCTAACCAAACTTTCAGGATATGTTGTTCACCTGGTGTTGATGTGCACCTAATACTTAGAATTTTGATTTTACAGATTTTAGAGGTTCACAGAGCCAAAATTGCTCATATGTGAATCTGTCGGTATTTGAATCTGCAACTCCTTCAAAACTGCTAGTCCTATTCCAACCAAACTTTCAGGATATGTTGTTCACCTTGTATAGATGTGCACCTCACAGAGCCAAAATTGCTCATTTGTTATTCTGGTTTGTTAATTCTTAACTCCATCATAACTGTAAGTGAGATTCCGACCAAACTTACAGGATATTAATATAAGAAAGATAACAGGAAACGCCTACAATGGCTGTAAACCACAATCACATGCCACAATCCACCAGGGAACCGCACGAGAAAAACAATAAAATGATAACAATATGTTGTTCACCTGGTTTAGTTGTACACCTGATACTTACAATTTAGGTTAATCAGATTTTAGAGGTTCACAGAGCCAAAATTGCTCATTTGTTAATCTGCAACTCCATCACAACTACAAGTCAGATTCTAACCAAACTTGCAGGATATGTTTTTCTATTGATCTTGTTGTGCATCTGGTACATAATATTTTGATTTTACAGACTTTAGAGGTTCACTGATCCCAAATAGCTCATTTGTTAATTTAGTTTGTTAATGTGGAACTCCTTCAAAAATATTATAAGATATATTCCAACCAAACTTTCAGAATATGTTGATCACTCAGATGTAATTATGCGCCTGATACTTAAAATTTGGATATGTTGTTCTCATGATCTTGTTGTTCATCTGATACATAAAATTATTATTTTAGATTTTGAAGGTTCACTGAGCCAAAATAGCTCGTTTGGTAATTCAGTTTGTTAATGTGGAACTCCTTCAAAACTATAAGTCATATTCCAACCAAGGATTCAGAATTTGTTGATCACTTGATATAAATGTGCACCTGATACTTAAAATTTTAATTTTACAGATTTCAGAGGTTCACTGGACCAAAAATGGCTCTTCTCTAGTGCAGGCGACACAAGTGTTCCATGGAACACCCATCAATTTTTAGGTCAAATATATACAAATAGGTGTCCCATTTGTCCAGAACAAATCTCCTACAGTTTAATAGACAGGACGTTTTTATAATGTAGATCATATGTACCTGTATCAGAGGTGTTAACAGTACTTTTATTTTCCTTTTTGCTTAAAATTCTAGTTGCTGAACTTTCAAATAGGCTACTTTGGGGGAAGTTTTATGGCGGATTTCCTGGCTCAATAACGTATTATATTTGCAATTCTTCAATGAACATACCAATATTCCTCAAGTAACACCTATAACAACTCCTTCAAAACTCCTATCTTTTCTTTGTCAATCAACCAATCAAGATTCTATAGAATTCTTTTGTATACCAATTTGTCCTTACTGGAGTATCAAGGTAAACCCCTTCAGGCAGTACAAATGAGTGTACAATAGAATTTCTATAGAATCTTGATTGGTTGATTGGCAAATAAAGGACAGGGGTTTAGAAGGACTTGTTATATGTGTTACTTTAGGAATATTGGTATGTTTATTGCAGAATTGCAAATATAATACGTTAAAGAGCCAGGAAACCCGCCATAACATTGAAAATTAATGAAAATTATAAGTACATTTCAAATATTCAGGGTCAACAAATGTGTAAGATATACTGTAAGATATACTGCCCATGTAAAAGAAAACCCGGTTTGCTGTCACATTGACAGCTTTCCTCTTGTTCAGTATCTATCAGTGGTAGGTCATTAATATTTGGAATTTTGGTTTTGGGTGATATGTGACAGTCTGCTTTATTGCTTTTGTCAGTTAATCTAATTTCACGGTCTAGTGAACATGTTAAGTTTTCTGATTTAGGCAGTTTGAGTTTTCACATCAATTTTGCGATCAAGCAGGGACGGGCGAGACATCAATTGGGGTCCACACTTGTTTACGTTTTGTCCTTTATTTCAAAAACACTTTGAGATAGAGGTCAAGTTTCAATTGCAAACATGTTCAGCATGTTAAGGACTATATTTTTTTTAACACATTCGGACTGCCTTAAAGATGGCCGCCAGCGGGGAACTTAGTTTCCCATTTGACCTAATGGGAAAATTCATACAAAGAACCACTGAATGGATTTGAACCAAACTGGGCATGAATGATGCTTATGAGGTGCTGACCAAGTGTTGTTACTTTGGTGCCGATCCATCATCCAACATGGCCGCCAGCGGGGATCTTAATTTTAACATTGGACCCCATGGGAAAATGCATACAAAGAACTTCTACTTTAGAACCACTGAATGGATATGAACCAAACTTGGCATGAATGATGTTTATGAGGTACCAAGTGCTATTACATTTGTGCCAATCTGTCATCTTACATGACCGACAGCATGAGACCCTATGGGAAATGCACGCAAAGATCTTCTAGAGAACTGCTGAATGGATTTAAATCAAACATGACATGAATGATGTCTGTCAGGTGCTGACCAATTGTCACCAGCTCAGAACTTAATTTAACAAAAGATCTTCTTCTAGAGAAGTGCTTAATAGATTTTATCCAAACTTTGCTTATGAGAAGCTGACCAAGTGTTGTTACTTCAGTTCTAATCCATCATCCAACATGGCTGCCAGCAATGAATAGGACCCGAAGGGGAAATGCATACAAAGATATCATGGAAAACCATTGAATGGATTCAATTTAAACATTGCATAAATGAAACTTGTGAGATTTTGACCAAGCTTGTTACTTTGGTGCTGATCCGCCTTCCGACATGGCCTCCAGTAGCAAAACTTAGTTTAACATTGTACCCAGTTGGAAATGCATAAAAAGATCTTCTCCTCTGAAACTGCTTGAACAATTTCAGTAGAATTTTGATATGATAGTCCTTATGTGACCCTCTTCAAAGTTTTATGTTAAATAGCTGCCAGCAGGGAACGTAGATTAACATAGGCCCTTAAGTTTGGAAACTGCATTCAAAAATCTTCTCTGAAACTGCTTGAACAATTTTAATTTAATTTTATAAAAAGGTTCTGATTTTTTTATGTACATACACCACCAAAGATGGACCATCAATTGGGAATTATAGTGCTGCAGGACCCAGGTGAGCGATACAGGCTCTTGAGAGCCTCTTGTTTAGTTATATCTGTCCCCTAGACCTATTCTAAATTATGTTCATGGAAAAATCAGAATCTTCCTTTTGTTAATCATCATGAATGGCAAGTCATGTGTAAATTGTAGAAATTACTGAAAAATTATTACAGAAATATGTTTTTATGCCCCGCCCACGAATGTGTGAAGGGGCATATAGTGTTACCCTTGTCCATCCTTCCGTCCGTCCGTACAAGTTTTGCGTTAAGGTACATTTCTCAGAAATTGTAAGGTATAGAACAATGATATTAGGCCAGTAGGTAGATCTTTGATATTACTACATTGTTCACTAGGCAGTTTGACTCTTTAACCTACATTTTACGCTTCAGTGACTTTGGTTAAGTTTTGCATTAAAGTCCATTTCTCAACAACTACACATTATAAGACAATAATGTTTCATCAAAATAATTGCCTTGTTGAGTACCACCCAAATCATTGAATATTAGGTGGCTTTGACCTACATTTTATGCTTCAGTGACTTTGGTTAAGTTTTGGGTTAAAGTCCATTTCTCAACAACTACACATTATAAGACAATGATGTTTCATCAAATTAATTGCCTTGATGAGTACTAACCAAATCATTGGCAATTAGGTGTCTTTGAACTGCATTTTACGCTTCAGTGACTTTGGTTAAGTTTTGCATTTAAGTCCATTTCTCAACACTTACACATTATAAGACAATGATGTTTCATCAAATTAATTGCCTTGAGTACTACCCAACTCATTCACAATTAGGTGGCTTTGATCTACATTTTACGCTTCGGTGACTTTGGTTAACTTTTGCATTTAAGTCTGTTTTTCAGTAACTATATATGTATTGCATCATGATATTTCACTCTAACATTCATTTATAGAAGAACTACCCATTTCACTAACAATTGGATGTCCATGACCTACATTTTATGCATGAATGAATTCGGTCAAATTATGAGTTCAAGTCGATTTCTTAACAACTTCACATTATAAAACAATGTTGTTTCAGCAAATAAATCATCTTGATCAGTACATCCCAAATCATTGACAGTTGAGTGGAGACTTTGTCCTATATGTTATGTTTGAGTGATTTAGGTTAACTTTTGCGATAAATTTATTGGTGGTGCATCCGTGTCTTACAGACACATTCTCTAGTTATAAATTTTTGTTTTGTTAATCAAAACAGTAATAAATATTTTAATAGTGCTTCATACTGTGACCCCTGCATCCACTCAGTTGCGATATATTGGGATCACCCTGGATTATCAGAGTCAGAAAATTAATTTGTAACATTTTTCTCGGGAATCATGTATCCGAGCCTTTGCAATTTGGCATGGAGTATCAGACATTTACCATGAACCAGAAATTTGATCTCTCACGTGCCCATTTCTTGTTTGACGGAATTAAGATTATTGTGGGGGTCTGAAAAATTTCTGTCACATTTTGCACTGGAACCACAAATCCCAGCCTTCTGTTATTCACTATGGAGTATCAGCATTGGAATCTATACAGTGTAAAAATGTTTTGGATCTCTCTAATGCCCACTTCCTGTTTGACTTAATTTATTTTTTGTCGATAGTCTGTAAGTCTCGTTCAATTTTTGAACTTCTGGGTACATAATTTGTACCCAAAAGTTGCATTTTTAGCAAAAACATATTGCATTTCAAGGAAAAAATTCAAATGTCGTGTATTTTGATGGGAAACATTTCCAAGTTACAAGTTTTTTCATTTTTTCTCGATGCCACAGGACAAAACTTACAGACCCTATAATAATTCAATCTGTAACATTTCTCAGGACCACATATTCCAGCCTTCTGAAATTAAGCATGGAGTATCAGTATGGGGACCTGTGCTGTGTAAGAGGATCTTGGATCTCTTGCATGCCCATTTTCTGTTTGAAGGAACTTCGAATATATTTTGCATTATTATGCAGGGGACACATGAACAAATATAGGGATATGGAGCAAATGTACATGGGACAAAATCGCTATAAATACATGGTAAGATTAAGCAAATGGAACAACACTTTCATCGTTGTTCTTCCTTGGAAGACTTGCTTATTTTATAGAGTCATCTAGCTCGAGTCAAAGCTAGCTTATAATTGGACTTGCATGTCTTGTTCAATTATTAGCTCAGCTGGCTTTAACAAGGGTGATTTTTTTGCCATCACTTGGGATCTGTTGCAGTATGTCGTCAGTCCTAAATTTTTCATTCAAAGATCTCCAATAGGCCAATTGGAACCAAATTTGGTGACAAAAGTCCTCAATAGCTCCCTTTAAAATGTGTCCAGCAAATCCAAGATGTCTTCCAGTTTATATTATTGTTTTACATTGGCCCTAAGGGAAAATATATTCAAAGATCCTCTCTGAAATGGCTTGGCCACTGAACTTAACTTTGTCAAAATAGTCCTTGGTTGGCCCGGGGTCTAATATTACATGTGATATTAGTCCCAAGTTGGTCCACTTTCAAAAATATTTCTGGCTGGTCAGCATCTCGTCCAAGATGGCCCCCAGTATGGAACTTAGTGTAACATTGACCCTATGGGAAAACATATTCTAACATCCTCTCCTCTGAAAATTCTTTTACCACTATAACCAAGATGATGGTCAGCAAGGAACATAAATAAATATATTAAGAAAGAATTCAAAGTAATCCTTTGAAAATGCAAAGCTAATTGGAACCAAACCTGGTAACAATAGTCTTTAGATCCCCCCCCCTAAGTGTCCTGCAAGTGTGCATCTCATTCATTATATCCAGCAGAGAATTTAGTTATACCTTTTGATGGTATATAGGAATCACCCTGTCAGTCTATGTGTCAGTCCTTTGGTTTGTCAGTCCATATACATTGTTAGCGCATGTTTTCCCAAAGGACTGCTTGGATTTTGATGAAATGTTACACATTTGTAGTACATCACCTGAAGATGTGCATGCTTCCCAAAATTTTGAATGGGGGATAATTTGTCTTTGAATATTTTCTGGAAAAAGGGATGACGAACTTTGTCAGCACATGTCCTCATAAACGGGTTCTTAGATTTGATGAACATTTTTCTGGAAAAAAGAGGGGACGAACTTTTTCAGTGCATGCCCCCTTCAAGACTGGTTGGATTTTGACATGTTACACAGTTGTATAACACCACCTGAAGATTTTCATGTCTTCTTTAACAGCTGCTTCGAACTTGATGAAATCTTACATAGACGAAGTATACCATCTGAAGATGTGCATTGTTGCTTCCCAGAATTTAGAAGCGGCTTTGAATATTTTCTGGGAAAAGGGGGGATCCTTGGTAAGATGTCCTCTGAAACTGATACTTGGGTTTTTATAAAATGTTGCACAGTTGTAGTATACCACCTGAAGATGTGCATGAAGTAATATGGCTGCTTCATCAAATTTTGAAAGAGATATTTGTCTTTGAATATTTTCTAGAAAAAGGGGAGGCATATCATTGTGACCATACTTGTATTGTGTCCACCCAAACTTAAATATGAACTTTCCATATTAATTCTGGTTTCAATGAGCTCGGGTATAACTGGCTGCCATTCAGCGACAGCTCTAGTTTAACATTGTACACATATTCAAAGATCTCCACTGAAAATACTTGTCCAGTTGAAACCAAACTTAGGTGCAATAGACCTTCAAGAAAGATGCCAGTAGGGCTTAAATCAATCCAATATAGCTGCAAGTGCACCTCATCCAAGATGGCTGCCAGCCAGGAAAGTTGTTTAATTGCACTCTAATGAAAGCACATTCAAAGATCAGCTATGAAATTACAAGTCCTATAAAAACGGGATGTAGCTTCAATGATCCCTTTCAAAAAAAAAATATGCAGCAGCTTGGGCAACTCAACATGGCCTTTACAGAAAACTGAGTTTATTATTGGATCCACAGAAAGTTAATTCAAAGATCTTTTCTTTAAAAAAAAAACAAAAATTTGTTAGATTCAAACTAATGGCCTCATGGCGACTTCAAGATGAAGAACAACAATAAAAGCGTTGTTCCATTGCTTATTCACTATGTATTTGTAGAGACTTTGTCTCATTTGCATTTACTCCATATCCCTTCATTGATTATTAAGTAACTTCACCCATAATTGGTCACTTTCAAAAATGATATCTAGTGGGTTTACACATCCAGGTTGGCCACCACCAGTGGGAAGGGACCCTACGTATAGGGCACCTTGCATAGCAAGGATGAGCTAATCCTATTTCCCTGACCTTTGTTTTTCCATTTTCAGTCCATTGTTTACTTTTAATTCAACATTTCTGGAGAAGCCAATTGGTACCAAACTTAGTTCCCTAGTAGTGGTAGTCACCTACAGAAGTCTGATAATCCCCTATAAAAGTGATGTGCGACATGTTCTTATCCTATCCAAGATGGCAAGCAACAGAAAACAAGTTTAACTTTGGACATGGCAATGGAAAAACTCTTTCAAAGATATGCTATGAGACTGGTTTGCCGTTTAGATTCAATTTGAAATAGTCCTTGAAAATACGCTTTCATCATTTCCAGTTGTACATAGTTTTCACTTAGCCTTTTTGGGAACATTTTCAAATATCTTTAAAACTCCTTGGGCAAATGGAATGAAGCATGGTTTTTTGTTGGTCCTATTCAAACAAATAGTGTCCATGTTTTCTGTATCTAATACAAGATAGCCACAAGGCGAGGAACGTAGTTAAAACAGCTGACACGTGAAGGGATAACGCATTTACAGATCTTTTCTGAAACTACATGTACCAATTTAATGCAATTGGAATCAAACTTGATCACAACTGTTCTTTTAAAGTGCCTTTTGATAATTAGTCTCCGAAAGGTTCACATCATTACACAGCTTTAAAGTTGACCCTATGAGAATACTTCAAAAGATCTCCAGAAAAACTTAGACAACAGGAACCGAACCTGGTCATAGTAGTCCAGAGATAGTTCCTTTTGAAATAGTGCCTGGCCATTGGATATCAGCGTCCAAATATAAGATGGCTGCCAGCATTATATAGTGTAGAATTGGACACAATAGATTGCTTTCTAAAACTGAACTCTGTGAATCAATGGAAACCGAACAAGATCACAATAGTCTATTTTCAAATATGGGCGACAGGATTGCATCATTTCAAAGATGACTGTCAACAGGACACATAGTTCAACATTGAACCCTCGTGATGGAAACACTTTTATAGGATATACTCTGAAAGTACTGACCCAGTTGGATCCAAATGTGGTAATAGTAGTCCCTGGAATGCCCCCATTAACAATGTGTGGCATGGTGTTTCCTGTTGTCCCTTTTATTCCGTATATAAGCCTTAGCCAACGGGACATATATTTTTTCATGAAGACTGGAAACACTCTCGAAGTCCTCTGAAACCACTAACCCAATTAGAACTAAATTGGTCTCAAATGTCCTTGGGTTGTCCTGATGGTGTTCATTATGTCGGTTTCTAATCTAAAAAGGCCACCAATGGGAACAGAACACTTTCAGAGATTCTTTGAAACCACTAGTACAGTTGGCGCCAAACTTGATCACAATAGTCTTTCTTGGGTTTCCTCTTTAAAAAGAAAGTGTACGGAATATAGGTAAAATATCTAATCCCTGGAAAAATGAGAACATTGAACCATGTGGGAAAATCCTGCAAAAAATCGTCTGCACTGAAACTATTCAGTGTGAAGAAGTGATGGCATTTTGAACATTTTGATGGACAGATGTTCTTGACTCAACTGTACAGACTACTTTCATATGTCGTAGGCTTAATTTTCTTCCGCAGTACAGTTATTAGGTCGTTGGTTTGCATTTTTCATTCGCTTGTTCACCCTTCACACTACCTTGTAGTCGCTACTAGTCGAGAGATCAGATTTATCAAATTGTGTAGAAAGTCGATATATGACTTTTCTTGGTTTATTTCGTTTATGTATAAGGAACTGAGCAGTTGTTGCAGAATCTACACTATAGGAAGCTTATTTCCTTCTACAGACCAATGATTATTTCACTTTCAAAGTTTGCAGGATCATAAGTTACCATGTGTACTAGCTTGTATAGCACAACCTTAGAGATCAATAGATCAACAGGCAAGAAAGACGTGGATGTAGCGTTGCTAGAAATCAAGCAATGAATTCGGCTCAAACCGGTTCTAGGACCGTCTTTAACTTACAGTACGATGCGTTATTAGCAAAGTCAATTGTTGAATGCCTCTTGGTGACTTCAAGATGCAGTACAATAATAAATGCGTTGTTCCATTGCTTGTTTCTATCATGTTTTGGAAGAGACTTTCCCATCTCGTGTGAATGTACTCCATATCCTTTCAAAAGTTTATCTAATCAATATTAAACGGTCGTTTTTATTCGACGCTTTTTGTTTAATTTATTGTCAAAGAATTTCCCCGTGTTCACAATTTTTTTTAAACTTGTCAACCTTTTTCTTCCAGTGAATCTTGTACTTGCAAAACATTTTGTAAGGGGAACTGGGTTTACCAGTTAGACATGAAAGCTAGCCTCCTGTTTTTCTGAAATTTTATTTTGAACTTGACCTTTTTATTTTTTAACAAAAATCATTTAGTACTGAACATTAACATATTTACTGTGATACTATGGAAGCTTTAGTGTTTTTTATGTGCATGCTTTTCGTTTATTGCCAACTTCATTTCTCAACATACATTGTACATCGACTTTGAACACACTGAGCGATTTCAATGCACTTCAATCGTCAAATCACTTTAAATAATTAAGGAGCATGTAAAATGGACCATGTATATTTCATCTTTCAAAGAAATCATTGACAAATATTAATATAGCAATCAACATTGAAGTTTAATCAATATTTATCAAACGTTTAAATCACATTTTTCTTTGTGTATTGAATAAAATTGTTTGAAAATATTTACGTCAAAACCAACTTTTAAAAGATGTAAATTATATATCCTTGATGACATAAACATTGCTTTTAGGTATAATTATGGTAAAAAGGTTGGCAATTCATTAAAATGCATTGTGCTTGGTTTGTAGATTAACTGCGCAAAACGGACGTGTATTCAATGCATTACAGATACAGCTTTACTTTCTTCGCTATATATTTGGCATATTGAAAGAAAATACGATTAAATCTTTATCTTATACTGTCCATTTATAGGAATGTGAAATGACCATTTGATTCCGAGTCGGGGCCTAGCAAATTTTGTCGAGCCAGAAAGATTTGGGTCAGAAATATGCATACCCCAACCCCATCAAATCAAATAGTCATCCCCTGAATAAGAGATCATGTAAAATGTTTAACATTTGCCTAATTACCAAGACTAATCAAAGATATACACCAAATGAGACAAGACAAACTTTATTCCCTCTCACAGTTTCAAGTGGTTTATTCTAGCCTGCATCAAGGAGACATGAGTTATCGAAATGTACCGTAAATACGGAATCTAATTGATTTACCACAACTTGGTCCTATCTCCCTTGATGGACTAGTGGAGGTTTCACCAGCCCAGTTAGCTGGCACTTCGTTGCTGGTCCGTAAACCGATCGATTAAGAAGGAATGTAAATAAATTACAAATTTTATAAAACACATATAAAGAGTATTTCCCTTATATACACCCTAGCTGATTTACTTTTAAGTCGTTTGTTGTCTAGTGGATTTTCATAAGTTTTGATGTTCAATCTCCGAAATTTTTATTTTGATCTCCACTGAAGAGACATAACTTGTCGGAAATGACCATCTGCAGAACTAAAATTGAATGAAATTTTAGTTTGGAATTGCTACACGACAAACGGAACAAAGATTCATAAATAATATCATTCAAATGAGTACACCTGCATATTCTTCACAAAACATATTCACACTAAATATCAGAGAAATAAATGTGAACAATTACACAAATATACAAGATAACCTTTTATTACGTAAATATTGACGAAATTTGGTAATGTGTAAATATATCTTTGTGTAATTCTTCAATTTTGAAAACATATTCATTTAAAATATTTATTTTAAACCAAATTACCTAACTGTTATCAATAAAATATAAGATTGTGTTTTATAAAGAAAGTATTGAAAAGATTCTAGTACATGTTTAAGTCATAGAACCATGATATTATATAGACAACAAAGAATCCAAATTAACATCTAAATGCTTCTTTCTTATCCTCAGTCTTACGATCAAGCCAAGCGGGAAGTTTGTATTATTTGATTAAATCTAATATATATCGAAGTATTATTGATAAATGACATACCCAACAAAGTAATTTTCATAATTTATAAGATTCATTTATAACTCGAAGGTGGACGCAAAATTTGGAAATGTTTAAAGTATTTTTTCTTGTGATTTTATTATTTGAATCGAGTTTATGTGCCGTAAGTTTTACAGTACAGTTCATGTAAATAGAATTTACAGAAAAAACGTTAACTTATATTATTACTTTTTTCTTCTTGTCGGTTGGAATTTTTAACTTATATCTTTTTCTATCTATCGATTTACTAAACATTTTGTTCGCCCTGGACTTGATATTTTTTTTATACGTCCTTATTTTATCACCAGATTTAGTAATACGGAAAGACAAGATATATTTTGTTAAGGATGGTCACTACTCAAGTTTATTATATCAAGGTTTTAAAATTATTATTTGTTTTCGTTAGGACATCGATCAGATATCATTTCAAGCAAAAAAATATTTATAGGTAAGAGTTCCCGTTTTTGAGATTTAAGCTCCTGAAGTTTTGGCGGGAAATCGAAGTTCTCTAGACTTTTCATTCATTTTGTATTAAGGCAATCAACCTTTCAAGTGCAATGAAGGAATATCAAGAATTTCACCAAATTTTGTCATAAGCCTATTAAAGATATAAGCAATCATATTTTAAAAAGAAAAGTTCGGGTCAGTGTACCAAATTTTCTGATGGATCTTGGTGGATAAAGTAAGAGAGTTCCGAAAGTCAGAGGCAATTTAAAAAACATGAGGAATGACCATCTTTAAGTATAGCACTTATTCAACTAAGAATTAGAAGGACACTGAGCCCGCGGCCGACGTATTGAATATTTCAACATTTTTATCGAGAGTATTTTTGTCGAATTTGGAGGTAGCGTTTTCCAACAGACAAAACGAACTAAATGTGCACCACTTTTAACTGACATTTTCTTTACTCGTATTAGGCAAAGTGTTTACAAGGGCTTACACTCAGAAAGCAAAAACATTTAAACCAGTCCTTTAATGTCAGCTTCCTCTACTTAGACGATGTACTGTCTCTTACTAATCCTAAAGTTTTTTTTTGTAATTCTTTATTTTTGAAACTGAAAACATCATGAACATATAAATAGAACACTAAAATATTGACAGTTCTTATATCCAAATAAATGTATACATTACAGACAGACAGAAAACAAATATTCTGTATGAATATTACAGTTATGTAATTTATTTATATAAATTAGCTTTCTTTAACTTTGTTTTTGAGTTCATCCACTGAAAAAACCTTCCAAGGGCAACCATTTTTTATTAATAAAATTTCTTTGTGCAGAGGTTAGGAACAGGCTAGATTTCTTTTCAATATACATATAATATTTCAAAAATTCTATTCCACCTTTTGTGCATGGTAAATTATTTTTTGATCTACATATGTATAGATAATATTTTAAAATCAAAATAATATTCTGTATTGTACAGTCTTGCTCCCTGTCAGCCCCAATACCAAGAAGTACATTTGTGGCATTTGTATTCAATGCCACATTGTGTTCTTAAAGTTAAGGAATTTGTACACCAGATCTATTCCAATGAGTTAAAAATTAAAGAAACTTTATTTTAACCTTCATTTGTGAACTTTCCCTTACTTAGCAGAATTTCCCAATTGTGAACTCTTCCTTACTGACTTTAGCAGAAATATATACCTTCCTCTCAATCCTATGGAGTTCAGTTGATTTGCTACTATCGAGCTTGTAGTTTGTACAGCGTTTTTTAATGAATTAAAAACTGTGTCCCTAAAGCTGCTGAGGCAGAATTTGGTACTTTCATCCGTCAAGAAATATTATAACCGTTTTCATAACATTGAAATATATGACGTGTCGATGTCACAAATGAAAACGGGAATTTTCAACTAGATTAACGTCTCCCCAGATTTGACGATATTAATTTTGACTTTATTCTTAATTGACTCACTGGCAGTGTGACTGGTGCTGTCGACAGAGCAGGACATACATGTAGGACATACTTACCCTTTAGAGACACCTGATGTCAATCTCGGTTTTATTAGAATTTACACAGTAAGTGCCATGGTTTTGAATGGTATTTTATGTCGTTTTCTATGTTCTTGTTTAAGCCAGGTCTTGGACTTGATTTTTGTAACTACCAATCTTTAATTCCTTCGGTATTCTACTTCTGTTGTTTTATTATAAAGTACTAAGAATTAATTAATTTTAAATTCTTTCATTATACAGCCTGTTCTAGAGGGTGTTATGCTAAAATATACAGCACAAATCAAACATTTCACCGAGTCTAAGCAGCAGGTCCAATAATTCTAACTGTAGTGTAAGTCTGCTCTTATTCAATAAATAGAAATAAAGATTTTGCTATGGCAAGTCCTAAGACCAAGAATTATTGGCATTTATCTTTAATCACTTCTTTTTTAATAAGTAGTAATAAACATTTAGATTTCAAAAAGTTTTATATCAAAACCTCAAGAGAAAAAAACTACATTTATTTTCATTGCTACTGACACGAGATCAAAGTTTTGACGTTTGGAGTTGCGTTATGCTGAAAGACGTCAATACCGAACCGCATCTACGCAACGTACATACACATGTAGTTTCCGTTTTTATCTATTATACTTTTATTAATATGTCAATAGTTGTCTTCTAGTCCTTAATATCATAAAATAACAAGTCATCATATAATACTTAATATTAGTGAGTTGATTTCTATCAGCATTAGCATCTTCAAAATGCGTTCTTTAATTGGTTTGATTTTCACTGAAAAAAATATAAGTTTTCGAGATGATTATCTGACTTAGCGTACCGGCAGTGGCGGACCCGGGGGATGCAGAGGTGCTCAGGCCACACCTTAGGTTAGAAAATATCTAAAATTCTAAGGCTTAAAAATGGCTTCTGGACCCTCCTTATTGAAAAATTAGCTGAAAGTCTAGATTCGCTACTGGAACGTAACAAAACGGGACATTTTAAAAGTTTTTTTTTCTTAAAACCTTAATTGTAAGACTTATGTTAATGGATGAAAACTGAAAATTATAGCCCAATGGATATATAATAAGCTGAAAAGTATAGCCCAACGGATCAAGGGATGGACAGGGTTAAGGGAGACCGTTAGAAAGGGGCGTGAAAGAAAGGGCTGGAAAAAAGAGAAAGAGGGTAGGAGAAAGCTAGAAGAAAGGGTGGGGAGAAAAAAGAACGAGGGAGGGGCAAAGGAGAAAAGAGGCGAGAAACGGAGAGGGAGAAAAGAAAATGAGAGTGAGAAAAGGGGGCTGGACACCGGGAAGAGGAGGCAGGAGAAAGGAGAGTGGCGGCGGGAGAAATGAGAAAAACACCCCCTGTCTAGTAACCAGGCCGTCGAACAATTTATACTCGTTAATCAGTCCTTTGACAGTTAAAAAGTCCTTTGTCATTAATAGTTAATCAGTCCTTTGTCGTTAACAGTTAATCAGTCCTTTGTTATTAACAGTTAATCATTCCTTTGTTATTAACAGTTCATCAGTCCTTTGTTATTAACAGTTAATCAGTCCCTTTCCATTATCAGTTAATCAGTCCTTTGTTATTAACAGTTAATTAGTCCTTTGTCATTAACAGTTAATAAGTCCTTTGTCATTAACAGTTAATCAGTCCTTTGTTATTAACAGTTAATCAGTCCTTTGTTATGAGCAGTTAATCAATCCTTTGTCATTAACAGTTAATCAGTCCTTTGTCATTTACAGTTAATCAGTCCTTTGTCGTTAACAGTTAATCAGTCCTTTGTCATTAACAGGCACCAGATATTCGGAACCTTCCGACATTACTGAGTGTTAGTGAAAGTCAGACTGCATCCACTGCCATTGCAGATGTTTTGTTTACATTAGACGTGTCAGATCCAGACAATGATACGTTCTCCTGCATAGTTAACGCCACATCACCGTCCATTCCTGGAGCATTTATCTTCCAAGACGACAGCGGGAGTAAGTTTTTATCTGTAACAGCACTTGGTCATTATGTACACTTTTATGGGTACGCAATGCAAGTTTTAAATACAATTTTTTAATGATAGACAGTCACGTAAAACTAAAACATCTACAGTGTAAGGAACAACATTTTATAGTTTGTTTTTGCTCAATGCATCCCTGCAACCAATTTATTCATTGTGATTATTGTAATTGATACCAGTCTAAATGGGCGTAGTTACAAATAAACTGAGTCCATGAGACAAAAAGACAAATCAGGTGGAAACCACCGATAAAATGTCGACCACAACGGTTCAGACATTTTATAGCAATGGTGGGCTATTTAACCGATTTTCAAGAAATTTTCTGCAATTTGAAAATTACCTGTACAAAGGTATTGATTAGTAAATTTTTACGTTGTAAATTGTCTAACTTCGAAAGTTGTTATTTCAAAGCCAAACTTAGAACCACTGTTGCAATTCTTATGCTTAAATTTACAAAGATCCGTTGCCAATCACAATATTTCATTAATTAATGTAGGAATTCGCTTGAAAGGATATATATGAAACATGGTATCATGTTTTCTTCATTCTAAGGGAACGACCATTTGATTTTTATGGGGGGCTATGGTCAAATTTAAAATAAAAAGGCAGGACGCCAAAAATCTAGAAAAAAATAACCAGGACAGTACTTGTCCTGAAAAAAAATTCAGGATGGTAGATTTGGCTGTATAATTTTAAGGATATTGAAAAGAAAAAGTCAGGCGCGCGTAAGCACGCAAAAAAAATGCAGGCTTTCAATTTTCCAAAAATAAAAAGGCAGGATGGAAAATTTGACCATAGCCCCCC
>MJUU01057235.1:9925-25781 GCA_002080025.1 Modiolus philippinarum | reverse complement strand
TTTTTAAAGGGGACCACCCAAGGACTATTGTGACCAATTTTGGTACCGAATGGCCCAGTGGTTTCAGAGGAGAAGATCTTTGAATGGAAAGTTTACGCCGGACGGACGGACGACGGACGCCGGACGCCAAGTGATGGCAAAAGCTCACCCTGGCATAGCCAGGTGAGCTAAAAAGCTTTTCAAAGTTTCACCATGATACTGTTTGAGGGTTAGAGAAGTAACATGTATCATGGATCACATTGGTTTTTGTCTAAGGGTTAGAAAATGAAATTAACCAATCCGCTACCAAACAGACCTTTCAAAACACTTTATGCCTTACTGATAGTGTGACGGGTGCAGGACATGCTTACCCTTCCGGAGCACCTGATGTCACTCCCGGTTTTCATGGGAGTTCACACTATGAGTGCCTTAGTTTTTAATGTCGTCTTTTTATTTCCGTGCTTTTAGCTGTCTCACGTCCTTGTTTTGTCTTTGTTTTTCTCTGTTGCTGTTTTTGCCATGTCTTCGGATTTCGATTTTTGTAGTCTTCGCTTCCCTTGTTCCTTCGGTATTCTACTGCCGTTGTTGCATTATAATTCAAGTGGTACAGAAATTTCTGGACACAAGAACCAGTTTAAAGAATGGATAAAATGTGTAAAACTAACCATCTTTTATATATTTCAAACTGTACAAGTTCCAGGGTGTTAGTGAACATGATTTCCGAATATCAGTCAATGAAGTTTTCAAGTGGTTCAAAATTGATAACTTTTCCGTACAAGAAATTATATCAAATGCCCTTACTATTTTTAAGCCAAAAAACTGCAAAAATTCCGAATTTGTTGAATTGCGAGTTCATTATAAAATGTTAAACTCAAAGATTAGGACGAAATTAAAGGACTGGGCCAGTTTTTTATCTTTATTTTGAAGAAGTCCTTCGATGAATTCATCTTCATATGAATGGAAAAATAGATCAGCTAAAGAGGTGCAGAGTTTGTGGCCATTGGAATTCCAGTAGTTCCAAACTGGACAAATATACTTGCACTGGATAGCAACTTTAGTATCGACTTTGGTAGTAGAAACAGAAGACACTTATTAAAGATGGCGAGCTGCATAAACATGCACTCGTACAAAGAAAAAATTAATTACAACAGAACTTCTTGTTCAGGAAAAAGTTTTTAAAAAATCATTTATCATTATTGTTATGAAATCTCAGATATAATTTGTTTAAAATATATCATTTATGAAATTCTGAGACATGCTATCCAATCTTCAATTAAAATACACATTTAGAAGTTCTGTTGTAGAAATAAGAAAAAATGTATATTATCTTCCGGGTAGGACGAAAACCCTGACTCAACAATGAAATAGTTTTGTAAAAGCTGTTAGAGAAAAAACAATACCAATAGGATAGAGTATTTGATAACGGTGAACTCCACTGATCTCGTCTTATTAGAAAATCATAGTAAATTCTCATACTGAATAATATATTGGTAGGGATGGTATCTGAAAGGACGATGAATATCAGTATATACGGTTATCTTTTGACATTTACGTCGGTCGGTTACTGTTATAACGAAATATTGAAGTTACTGAAAATTTAGATTCTGTTTATAAAACGTTACGTCACAGTTGTAAAATGCATCAAATCGTCAAATCAATAATGGAAAATCAATTTTGTGTGTTTTTTTTCAGAGAAAATAAATCTGACTACCAGTCATAACTTAAAGTATGCAGATCAATCAATGTACTCAATAACAATCAATTGTTCAAATGCCAATAGTTTTTCCACTGGTGTATTGACTGTTAACGTTTTACCCAATGCACGTCCTGTGATAACACTTTTTGGTACTGTTACGATATCAGAAAGCCAAACAGACAGAATCAAACTTCATGACGTTGTCGTCACAGAGACAGACCCATATGCCTGCACTGGCCCTGCATCCTCTAGAGTATCTGTCGAGAGTACCGGTGGAACACCAGGTGAGTAAGGGCAAATGATGAGAAGAGGAATTTGTAATGTTGCATTGGGTATGTTATTTCCATCAAATTGGTTTGCTTTTTATGTTTGATATTACGTTATATTCTCGTAATACAATTCTTCAAACCTCTTCAAATCCGTCATGTGATTTGTTTTCTCAAACAGGATTCAACCCACTTACCATATTAATTAAATGGCAAAGTTTAATCTTAAATTTGTTTTATATAATCAGATTAATTACAGAACGTTTGTTAGTATTTGTACCTCGATGTATCTTTTCATAAGTAAAAAAGAAATGCATATTCCATTGTCATAAGTGTATTTTCCAGCCAAGTAGTCAGTATTTCGGTGCTGACCCGAAAGCCGATTATTTTTGGAACCTTACAATATCTAATTTTTCGTAAATTTTGTTGAAAACTAAGGAGTATCTCCCTCATGCATAGCTCTGTCCTTAGCTAATTTTGGCTTTACATTTAGATCATATTGGTTATTTGTTCTCTATCAGTTTTTAAATATCTTTGAGTATATGGTCTTCCAAACGTTTAGATTTTATCTGCACTGCAAAGACATAAGATGTCGAAATGCGCATATACAGAAAGTAACTTCACAGTAACCTCGGTATTTAGTTATTTGTTTCATTGATATTTACACCATATATCTACACGAATTATCGTGTCTGCATAAATGACAAAATACTGAAGTTACTGTGAATTTTATTTCTGCATATGCGCATTTCGACAATTCAGCATTTTGCTCGCTAATGCTGGTATAGCTGTGATTATCTGGTCCGTTTTGTTATACCCCTGCTTTGAAAAAGCGGCGAGAATATAGAGATGGCGGTGTCCGTCCGTCCGTTCGTCTCTCCGTCCGTCCGTCACACATTTTTGGTCACAGTTTTCTCAGCTTGTATATGTTGGAATGATTTCATATTTGGTTAGACGCTTGATTATGATGGGTTGTAACGTGTCAGCTATTTTCGCTTCTGTCGTGTTGCAGCTTCCTGTTTGCTGTTATAGTGAAGTTTTACGATTATAGACTATTATGAGGACTTTTCGTCACAGTTTCTCAGCTTGTATACCTTGGAATGATTTCATATCTGGTCAGAAGCTTGATTATGATGAGTTGTTATTTGTAAATTATTTTTGGGTCTGTTATATTGCTACTTCCTGTTTGCCGATATGTTGAAGTTTTACTATAACACACTATGGATGAGAAATTTTCGTCACAGTTTTCTCAGCTTGCTTATGTTGGAATGATTTAATATTTAGTCAGAAGCTTGATTATGATAAGTCATAATGTGTAAGCTATTTTGGAGTCTGTCGTATTGCTGCTTCCTGTTTGCCGATATGTTGAAGTTTAACTATAACACACTATGGATGATAAATTGTCGTCACATTTTTCTCAGCTTATATACATTTGAATGATTTCATATTTGGTTAGAAGCTTGATTATGATGATTTGTAATGTGAAAGATATTTTCGGGTCTGCTGTGTTACAACTTCCTGTTTGGCGATATGTGGAAGTTTTACTATTACATAATAACAGACTATGGATGAGAAATGTTCGTCGGAGTTAACTGAAATGTATGGGTGGAAATGATTTCAAGTTTGGTCTGGAGCTTTCTGATAATGAGTTGTAACGTGTAAGCTATTTTGAAGTCTGTCCTATTACCACTTTCTGTTTGCCAATATGTTAAAAGTTTTACTATAATCCTTTATGGATGAGAATTTTTTATCACAGTATTCATTTGTGGCCCAGCGGACCACATTACTTCTAGTTTACTTTAGTATTTGCTGTGTACATGTAGCTGCTTGCCTGGTTTAACTGTGATTATCTTGTCCATTTTGTTTAGTTTAGCATATGCTGTGTATCTGGTTGCCAAACTGTTTAGGATGTATTTATCTTGTCTGTTTTTTTTACTATAGCATATGCTGTGTATCTGGTTGCCAATGCCGATTTATCTGTGAATACGTTCACTGCTGATGTTAACTGTTCTGATGATTGGGGATATGACATAAAAGCACTGACAGTAACAGTCCTAGCTAAAGTACCACCAACAATGTCCGGATTCCCAGTGTCAGAATCAGTGGTGGAGTCAGTGGCTGGAGGAAAGGGGATTTATACCTTACAAGTAAATGATTCGGAGACATTCACATGTTCTGGTGGTTCTGGTCCGTTTTCTGTACTGAAACTTAGCGGAGGTAATATAGCCTATAATGTTATTTCATAACATACTTACATTGAACGAACAACTACACAACGGTACATTTCCTATGGCTATTTTTTTTTACTTAATAAAACTTTCTTCTGTCAAGTCGAAGTATTTTCATATCAACTGAAATCCAAAGTTGATGAACGACAATATTAAAGTAAAATAATGCCAATGGTACATTTTTCAAGTGTTTGTTAAATGTTGAAATTATGGCTTTTTGTTATCTTTTTTACCGAAAGCAAGCACATTTAAGATGGAAAATTCAAAGTAACAATTACAACACTATTGATTCATTTTATAATCTATACCTGCGTCAACAACGACAAAAATAGGACTAAGAGTCATTTGACATTTTGGGGTAGTAAGGTTTTACAATAAGAAACTGATACCGTTTACAAAATACTTCGGATATTGATACATAATTTTGAAAATCTACATCTCTATCGCGTGAAAAGGTTTTGATTGAAATGTTAAATTTATCCATTACAAAACTTGCCGTCATTTTTTTTCAACATATTTAACAATACGGTAAAAAAGTCCGTGAAATCATTAAAATAATACTTCTTACACTGCGTAGTTATGTGAACACAGTGAAAAGTGTTTCACGTCTTTTTGGCAGTCTTGGTTTAAAAAAATTGAAACCTATTCATTTTTGCCTATTTTTTTTCTCCTATGGTGAGCTGAGTCTCTGAAAACTTTTATCAAATACTTCTCGTGTTGTTCTTTACATACTGCTTATATGTATCCGCTTCATCTAAACGTGAGTCACACTATCGGCCAGGTGCGAATGTTTGAGATCATTATTAGATGCGATCTCGATAAAGAAATTATTACTGTAATAAAATAATAATGTTTATTACAGTAATAATGATTTTTTCAACAATCGCATATATTGTTTGAATATAATAATGATCTCCTCGATTCGCACTTGGTCGATAGTGAGTCACATTTATACATTAACGTTTAACAAAACTTCGAGTTTTGTAGTCATCGCTTCCCTTGTTCCTTCGGTATTCTACTGCCGTTGTTTGATCTTTAACGGTACCTTCTAAGCTTATTTTGAAACTTTTGATACCCTGTCTAATTATTTAAATTTGCAAAAACAATTTTAGACACTTTTTACCATCCATTTACCTTTGTTAAACATGCAATAATGCTCAATAATTTTTTGATACGTGCATAATTGTTCAGCAGAAATGTTAAGCAGAATTTTATGTCACTTTGCAAGTTGCCAATTTCAGTGATGTTGACGTCAGGTATGTTTTTAGTAAATTAACCCAATATTATGTTTTCTTTTTAATTTAAGTTAAACCAAAGAAATAACACACAGTTAATGCCATTTTCAGTTTCACTTTTCATATAAAATGTTTAAACATTTGTATCTTTACCAGCCCAATGTCTTTTTGGGTCGAAATATGCGATAATTGGAATCGATTAAGAATAGAAAGGCTCACAAAATAAACAAAATTTAGTTTAAAAAATGATCTATTTCTATTTTACGACATTTAATCCAAAAGATTTATGATATACATATGTATGTTGCAGATTGGGTAATTTATTTGCCTTCAACACATTCCCTTGATGCCAAGACAACCGATGAATACACATTCACAGTTAACTGCACTAATGAAAGCGGTAAATGGGCAACTGGTGCAGTAACTATAAATGTTTTACCGAATACACCTCCTGACATACAGAGTGCACCGTTTTCTGGAACTGTAACTTATGGAGAAACTGCAAGAAGGCTACTCCAAACGTTTGTAATTGTTGATGCTGAGAATGATACATTTACTTGTACACTGGCGGGTACAGGCGCAGGTACCCTGTTTTCTTTTCCAAAGGAATCTGATGGTGAGTTTCTTACTAATAATTTTCCACATAAAATTCATTTGCACAAATTTCAGAATGTGAAGTTTTTTTACAGAAAACGAGGAGGCATTTTATTTGTATATGGCTATTTCCGTGACTATACGACCCAGTTGAGACAAGCATGCCAGGATGCATATTTGCGGCCTGATACTGTCGTTAGGCTGCATTTATGCGGTCTGAGTCAAGCCTTGGACCGCAAATATGCAGCTTGAAACATAATTTTCAAACTTGCATAAAAATTTCAAATTTCGGATTTTTGACTCAAAAATCACAGAAATTATTAAAAATGTTATGTCATTATGCTATTTTATCATGTCCTAAAGCATCGCATCTTCTGCTTAAGTGCGAGCCATTTGGGCACTTTAAGGCCGAATTGATGCGGTCTGAGTCAAGCTTTGGGTCGCATTGGTGCGGCCTGAGTCAAGCCCCAGGCCGCATATATGCGGTCTGAGTCAAGCCCCGGGCCGCAATCATGCGGACTGAGTCGAGCCTTGGGTCGTAATTATGCGGCCTGAGTCAAGCTTTTGGGGTGAAAGTCAAGCACCCCTCTAAACTTGGTGAATGACCAATCGAAACTTATTAACCGGTATTTTTGTATCAGAAACAGTATATATACTTGACGTCAGTCACAATGGAAAGGGAAAAGGACAGCAGTCAAGGTTTTAGGACATTTTTATCTTCTCCAGTTCTACGATTATATGTTTTCCAAACAAAATGTTAAGGCTAGCACACGTCAAATATCAAAGTCACGACAAAATTAAATTTCAGAGTAAATGACCATATTTGATAGGGGAAATAAATCAGTAAGTTTGTAAAACAAACCAACCCTAAGCTAAATATTCAAAGGATTTATACAAAACTTATGGAAGCATCTAATTATGACCTCTTTTTGTTTATGAATTGGAAAGGCCATTACTTCTTTAAGTACAATCATACTGTGTTAATTCTCGAAACAAATGGTGCAATGAAAAAGTGAACAATGTTACTAATTTTTAAGGTACATCAACGATTTTATTTCCTTCCATTCGAAACTTAGTGAGATCCCAAACCTCCAAAGTTAAAATCTACAATTAAGTAATGGCCAATTATGTTTGTTTGTTTCAGTTTTTTTTTCTAGAATTATGGTTGAAGTTTGCTTTGTTTAAACTTTTTTCATAAGAATTTCAAAAGAATGCACAGGAAATGTCAGTTTTTTATCCGGTAGATTTTTTTTGTCAGTTACAAGTTATTGTTCATATTCAGAACTATTCGATAATCGAATAAATTGTAGCCATGCAGTCTATGGAGATAATGTATCGAGTATCTGGAATAAACTGAACAAGGAGGTTATAACAAGGAGACCAAAAGAGAATGCTTAGTCTCCTGCTAATCGAATTAAATATATTTTATTGCTCAAATAAAGCAAAGGGATCAAGCACAAGTTTTAACAACATTATTTAAAGTCTTCTCCCTACAATTTACAACATAACAAATATTATACAATATAGCAGCAATATAGATACAATCCATTCAGAAATGTTGATAAGTTTGAAAAAGTAGAAAAAGTAACAAAAAGTTATAACTAAAGTATCATGTACACCAAACATAAATTATTATCACAATGTCAGTACATTTTTGATATGATTAAATAATAATAATATCAAATGATAACAAGAACAATACTGGTTGAATAAAATAAAAATAAAAAAGAAGGAAAAATAAGAAGGAAAAGATAAGAAGAATCTGTAACAATCAAATCTATGACTATTGTAAATATAACATTGGACTGCTCTAAAAATATCAGCATTTTGATCAAAAGTACGATCTGCATTTCTAAAAAGAATCATATCGAGGTCAATATTTCCATATACATGTATTCTTATTATTACAAATAAGTTTTGTCGGATATTGTCATAAAGTGAACATTATAGATAGTAGTGAAAAGCATTTTCACAATTTGCACCACAAACACTGTCTCAGAGGACAAAGCGTCAAGATAAAACATCCAGAATACAATAGAAAACGTCACAAAACAGTGATGCCGTTTAAAATACAGACAAAGTAGAGGAGGATTTTTTTTCCGGGTCTCTCCCTCTAATATGCGTAACTTTTGTTGTCACTTTTGTTAATACAGTTGGGTGCAATCATAACCTCTCATCCAAGTTAACTCCAAGTTAACTTAGAAACAATTCTAAGTTAACTTGAAGTTAACTTAGAGCAGACGTAGAACAGTTCTAGAAACGGTCACAAAACGGTCATTTTCTAAGTTAACTTAGAGCAGTTCTAAAAGCAGTCATAAAATAGAGCAGTTCTAAAATTGGTCATAAGACAGAGCAGTTCTAAAAGTGTTCATAAAACGGTCATTTTCTAAGTTAACTTAGAACAGTTCTAAGAGCAGTCATACGGAAGACCATGAGTGCTTTTAGAACATGTTATGACCGTTTTTAGAACAGTTCTACTCGATGACTGCTTTTAGAACAGTTCTACTCTATGAATGCTTTTAGAACAGTTCTTGACAAAGACTGCTTTTAGAACACTTTTCTAGAGCAGCTCTTGAAGTGTTCTAGAACAGTTCTAAGTTAACTTAGAGCAGTCATCAGAACAGTTCTAAGTTAACTTTGTGAGAGGTTATGACTGCACCCAACTGTATCTCGCATTAGCAGGGGTCATTGCTTCTTAATTCAGAAGCATTTCTTCTCCGAACAAAATAATAAAGGAATAACCATTAAACATAAATTTTGCAACCAGATGTAACAAAAGTATTAAAGTTGTATTAAAGTACAAAAATATCCAAGTTACATAAAAGCAGTAAATTTCGTTATGCTGTACACGTCTTTCTAAGAGTAACCTCTCATCAGCAGCATAAAATCAAATAATATGGAAAGCCATAATCCTAAAATAGTCAGAAAAGAAGTACCTATTACCAAAAATATCGAAATACCAGGTCAAACCCAGTACCAAGGACATCCACCGAGTGCCATGCACGGAATGAAGCCTTTGTATTTTAAGGACTTACAATTTTGATTAAAACGATAAATTTCTGTAATGAAACGCAAGGTAAATTTTCATGTCAGACAAGTCTGACTATTGGACTGGTAAATTTTCAACCAAACTTCATTAATTTGAAAGCAGTTTACCTATTTCAGAATAACTCTTATTAAATTACAAATGAACGTGAAAAGGGAAAACAAAAACACCAAATGATGCTTTAGAATTAAAATGTTCGATTTTTTTTTCTTTCGTAACTGCAGATAATTAGAAAAATATGAAAGGATATGGAGTGAATTCGAATGTACTTGTGACAAAACTATTGATCATTTTCCACATTTTCACAAGCATCATGGTTTATTTTGGAAAGTGATCATATGTCTTAATGACATCGCTTCATTAAATGTCAATGACCATACTTCACACATACATGTACAAATGTGCTTGCCAAGCTAAATGTTTCATCCTGCAAAATTATAATAATGTTTCTTTTTATTTTTTAGATATAATAAGCTTTCCTTAGGTCAGAGATAGAATACGGAAAAAATCTTGACAGTTTTTTTACAGTTTAATTAATAATCAATATTTATTCATAAAATTACACCTTACATTGTCAAGCAAATATTATAGGATTAAACACTCATTTTTAGGAAATTATCTATGTATAAACTCCGGCAGCTCACTCACAAACTNAATATGATATAATTATGAAAGATATGGAGTGAATTCGAATGTACTTGTGACAAAACTATTGATCATTTTCCACATTTTCACAAGCATCATGGTTTATTTTGGAAAGTGATCATATGTCTTGATGACATCGCTTCATTAAATGTCAATGACCATACTTCACACATACATGTACAAATGTGCTTGCCAAGCTAAATGTTTCATCCTGCAAAACTATAATAATGTTTCTTTTTATTTTTTAGATATAATAAGCTTTTCTTAGGTCAGAGATAGAATACGGAAAAAATCTTGACAGTTTTTTACAGCTTAATTAATAATCAATTTTTATTCATAAAATTACACTTTACATTGTCAAGCAAATATTCAATTATGTAATATTTAAGAATGTTTTTTATATCGGTCCTGTATTATATTCACGAAAGGAGACTTGTATTGGGTTGAGGATAGCGGAATTGCTATTCAAAGTTCCAAAAAGATTCTTCCATAAATGGTGGTTTGCAGTGTAAGATGTCCCGTGTAAGATCGGGGCACGTGACTTCACCTTACACGGGTAAATGGCCAACCATAAGTGTTCATTTTTGTGATAAAACCATGACTAAACGTTATAAAACACCGGATGTCACAATGTAGAGTGCATCCAAATGGCGACGACGTTGTTCACACAGTATAGGTTTGCAGATGTTTCTTTTTGTATTTTACGGAAGAAATAGGAAATTGCATTTGATCAAAATTAAAGATCGGGATATTTTTCAATCGTGTAAGAAATTATACGTCGTTTCCTCTCGTTTCGCTACGCTCAACTCGAGAAAAGACCAAATTTCTTACACTCGTGAAAGATATCCCGATCTTTAATCAGACCTCATGCAAGATACTATTACTCTTCAAGGACATACTAAAGGACTAATATGAATAAAAAAAACATCCATTTTATGACACATTTATTTAAAGAATTCAAAACCGGAAATGAAATTTCATGTATTGTCCCTTTTCTTTTGTATTTGCTTTACTTTTCTTTATTGGCCCAACTTTACCGTATTGTTCCTGCATATTATAACATGTAGAGGTACTCTATTTGTTGTGTAAGTTATTGGCGGAAAAAATTTTGTATTATGTATTTTACATACTAGTAACTTATTAATAATACCAAATATATAAACATACATTCAACATTAAAACATTAATTAAATGTCTTTTACATTTTTAAAGAGTGGCGTTTATACTTGAATGCGAATCCTGACTTTGATAATCCAAAACTACCACAATATCCACTTAACGTTACTTGTGCTGATGACTGGGGAAGCTCCACTGGAAGCATAACAATAAATATGGTAGCCAATGCATACCCTGTGATAGATGGTCTTCCTACGGTAGTTTTTATTATAGAATCGGATGCTGGTGGAAACAGTATTTATACAGTTACAGTAACAGATGCGGAGGGAGATAGTATATCATGTTTAATCGACAATGTCATTCCTGCTACAGCAAGTTCAGCCTTCACAATGATCAAACCTGCAGCAGGTAAATGAGTAATGTCATTCCAGAAACAGCACGTTCAGCCTTCACAATTGTTAAACCTGCAGCAGGTAAATAAGTAATGTTGATATTGTCTTGCCAGAAAAACCACAATTATATGTGTTTAGTCATTCAGTTTATGTCATTATGAAATTCAATTTCATTGCAACTTTGATGAAAAAACTCACACAATGAATCATGACATGATTCAGTGTGGAGATTTCACGATACAATAATTTGCAATTATGATTGGAATATGTTTTCCGCTAAACAGGACTTCTAAGGATCATAATGTTCAAAGTAAAGTATCAAACGTCATAAGTGTTTGTTTTAAATGCAACCTCCTGTTTATGTTAAGAGAAATTTCAAAGTAGCCCGATTTATATATTTTGTAGATTATCAAGTACAACTTGTTGCAGGACATACATTAAGACAAGAAACAACACCCTCAGTAGTCATTACAATAAAATGTCTAGATGCTAATGCTGTATACGCTAATTTAACTGTAACCGTACAGCCAAATAGTCCACCACAGATAACAAGTCTTACTGCTACTGGAACATATATAGCAGGGACACCGGGAAAAGTAAAAATACACGATTTAGTAGTAACCGACACAGAAGGGGATAATTATGGATGTACACAGACGGTTACACCTACACCTGTTCCCGGTACATTTCCGTTCGAATACAACACTACCAGCAAAGGTAAGTAAAACCTTCAAATTTGAAGGTTATTTTTGTCCGATGTATGTCATTTCAACTGAGTGACAGTCCTTCTAAATAAAGTTTTAACTTAGTAAATGCAAAACGTTTTTAGGTCTGGAACCTTTATTAGTTTTTTAGTCTTCAAAGGTGAGAGTCGCAACGTTGGAGATACAGTTACTTCAGCAACAACGAATTTGGTTTTGCTTTATTTCACTATCTTTGGTTATTTTTGTGTTGATTTGTTTTATGACAATTCTCATAATTTATACATAAATGTCGAACAAGCTTAACACCAAGAATCTAATGTTCAAAATCCCATAATGTCTTACTTTATTTTGAATAATTTGTATGTGCCTGATGCTAGTATATCTTGTGCAAAGTTTTTTGGAAAGAATACAAATAGGAAAACAAGCGTAACAAAAGAAAAGGGTGAACATTATAAATTATTAAAAAGGTAGGACGGTACCAATGGGTTCAAAACTGTGTGTAACCTACATTTCGAAAGAAAAGAGAAAGGGGATGTTTGGGTACCAATAACCTGGTTTAACCCTACCGCTAGCTCTCAAGTCCGGCTATCCCGAATTCCTATCGTTGTCTCGGTTTGTCTTTTTATTGTTTTTTTCTTGTGCAGATAGATTGTGTGATTGTAGTTTTCGGCCTTCGCTATCGTTTCTACACGAATTCCGATTCACAGTCAAAACCAAAGGTTAAATATGATTGGTTTTTATTTTTATAATTTATGCCATATACTATCTCTGTTACTGGTGAGTGAATAAAGCTTCTACAATAAAAAAAGAAATTTTAATTTAGCTGAGAATGATTTTTTTAGAATTTTTAAAAACACATTGTCCTCATTAATGTTGACATAGTAGCTTGTGTTTTACTCAGGGAATTTTGTGTCATCAATATATATATATATATTATACTCTTGTTCTTGGAATGACCAGATAAAATTATGACTTCACCTTGGGTTCTTCTTTTCAATCAGGATATTTTCTGAAAATGCTACTATTGTAGCCTATTGAAAAATAATTTGTACCGCGCTACCGAAAGGCAAAATAAGGCGATTCTACTACTCTTACCAAATCAACTGAAAAAAGTCCCATAACCTAATCAAAGTAAGCGTGAACCGATAGAAATTGCGGTGCGACTGATCAAGTACATGTGAAACGAACAATCCTGTAGAATACATTGTATAAACAAAATCCAAGTAGCAGTTTCTTGGGTGATGTATCCAAGAGATCTGCCAGTGTATAACATTGTAATTTTTTTTTCATATTCCAGAATTCCTACATATATTAAAAATAGAAAAAAAATGGTGCAATATGATCTTGTACACATTAGGAATGAATTGAAAAAAAATCCGAGTAACCTTTTCATGGAGTTGCGTCCACAAGAATTTTTGACATATGAACATTGTCTTAAAGAAAACAGATCTTTTCTAACAACATATACCATTCCGATTAGCCTGGTATAATTATCAAATGCGAGTAGTTTCAATTGAAGCATTTAAAAAATATTATTATTGTCACAAAACAGATAGAATAATTTAGCGCGGAAGCACTAAAGGTTTTAAGAATTGAATGAACCAATCATCCTTTACAAAACCGCTACACAGAAAACATTGATAGTTCCCGACTTTGATTGGATATCTTTATATAAATATCAACTTTTTTACAATCGATTTTTAACACAGCCTTTTCTGAAATATTTATATTAACGAAACAAATAGATTGATTGATTGATGGTAATGGGGTTTAACGTCACTTTCAGCAGTATTTCAGCTATCTCATGACGGTCAGTTTTAGTGTTGGAGGAAGCTGGAGTGCCCGGAGAGAACCACCGACCTTGGGCAGGTAACTGACAAACTTTATCACTTACGATTGTAAGTCGAGTGCATCCTTTTTGTAATGTACAAAGAGGGGCACAAACACACACCGCAGTGGTGACAGACTACAGTGGTTGTATAGGTAGTAAGACTACCTCTATTATTCGGCCATCCAGGCTCCCTCAACAAATAGAATAGTAGTATATATGCAAAAGACACAACAATTGTTTTAACGACGTACAGATTGAGCTCCTGTATTATCTGAGAGTTTGCTTCACTATCTATAAAATTTGTAGTAAATAATTTGTAGTAATTATATTACGTAATTCAGCATTTTTTCATACAAGTTTGCTACAAATTGCGAACGAATATTTCTTTTATGCGAATTTATCTGCGCTGGAGAAATTTTCATTGATTGATGGTCATTCAAAACTAAATCTTACAACATTTGGCATCACACGACTGGGTTCTTTTCTGTGTTGGTGGAATGTTAGGTCCAGGGGTGTCACATTTAACAAAAAAAAAAAAAAAAAAAAAAGAAAAGAAAAACCGTGACTTCTGTAATGTTCCGAAGTGCGACGATTTAAAAAGTTACCATATTTAAAGTTTAGAAATCTGATAATACTAAGTAGTAGCTTGCTCTTGCAAAACTTTTCCTGAACTGATTTTGGCTGTCCCTATAGGTCCTTAAGTTAATTGTTATCTTCCAGCTTTTGAACATATTTTGATTTTCAAATGTTTTGAATATCAGCACTGAAGCTACGCAAGTTGTTAAAATTGCCAAGCCACAAAAGAAGTAAATTCGGTATAAGTTTCATATCTTGGTGATATTAAACGTGTTATGTACGGTGTATTACATGTATCAGCAGACAATAGACCATATTCGAGTTATGGTATTTAGATTCACCAGCTGTTGTTTGTCCGCCCTATGTCACAAATATGTCCGCCCCATGTGACCAAGAATGTACTTCAACAATATAGTTTCATGACTCTTAGGCTTTATGACGTAACGTTTTCTATACTGGTGTGGTCTGGTAAACCCTGATACTACAGCTCGGATATGGGAAAAAGAAGGGAAACGGGGAATGTGTCAAAGAGACCACGACCCAAAGGGGAGTAATAACAACTCAAAGCCACCATAAGATCTTCAATGAACGGTGAGGAAACCCCACACCCAACGACAGGTCGGAGTTGGCCCCTAAATAAAGAGTAATCAAGTTCAGCGAAATAAACATCATCCTAGACTCCCATAGACATAAAGTGAACTAACTAGAAAACAGACAAGACACACAAAGGCTTAATAAATTTCCTGACTTAGGACAGGCGCAAACTGCTGCGGCGGGGTTAAACTAGTTTTATTGGATCCAAACCTTCCCCCTATAGCCAATGTGATAAATCAAATAAAAAAAAACAATCGTAACAACAGTAAAATTCAGTTGGCAACAGGACTGAGTCAGTTGTGAAAAATGAAACTGAAAGAACTAAATATACGGACATAAACATGAAATCACAAGAGACTACTAGCAGTTAACTGAGATTCCAACTCCAGACCCATTACCAACTGACAAATTAAGTTATGTACCCTTAGTATAAAACTTCCATCAAGATCCCTTCCTGTGAGGAGTTTAGCATCATGATTTCATGTATATACCGGAATACATAACCCGTGTCCATGCAATACTGATTTTAGAAATTTTGAATGTGTTTAGTTAAAATGCAAAGACCCTATCAAAAAATCAATNATACCAAAGAAGGCCATACGTAATGACTTGACGACAATACCGTAATTATAACCCTTATGAATTAGACGATTTAAAGGTTTTATAAGTTTGTTAGGCGAGTTTAAGTATTTTTTACTCTTATGTAAAAAATTACCATAAAATAAGGGATGTGAAATGCCAGCCTTGATTAGATGTTTACAGGTTGCATTGTATTTATGAATTAAGTCTTTATATCGATGATAAAATTTAGTAAAGGTTTTTTAGTTTATGATAACGAAAACCTTGATGTAATAGTTTTTCAGTTATGAAAAGATTCCGTTCATTAAAATCGCAAACTTTATTACATACTCGAGCAAATCGAACAAGTTGAGATATGTAAACACCATATGATGG
>MJUU01057232.1:0-29120 GCA_002080025.1 Modiolus philippinarum | reverse complement strand
TCCTGTTGTCTCCATTTGTGTTACATCTGAATTTTGGATATTTGATAGTATCCTTGTCTTATCTTTGTCCTGTTGTCTCCATTTGTGTTACATCTGAATTTTGGATATTTGATAGTATCTTTGTCTTATCTTTGTCCTGTTGTCTCCATTTGTGTTACATCTGAATTTTGGATATTTGATAGTATCCTTGTCTTGTCTTTGTCCTGTTGTCTCCATTTGTGTTACATCTGAACTTTGGATATTTGATAGTATCCTTGTCTTGTCTTTGTCCTGTTGTCTCCATTTGTGTTACATCTGAATTTTGTATATTTGATAGTATCCTTGTCTTGTCTTTGTCCTGTTGTCTCCATTTGTGTTACATCTGAATTTTGGATATTTGGTAGTATCCTTGTCTTATCTTTGTCCTGTTGTCTCCATTTGTGTTACATCTGAACTTTCGATATTTGGTAGTATCTCCTTGTATCGTTTAGCTTCGGTATATGTTTGCTGATGTATTGAACATACCGATAGGCTGTCTACAAGTACCACTACTCAAGTAAAATTGGATCATTAGTAGTTAATATGGCAAAAAAACGTAGATTTTTCAAAAAACGTAGGTTTTCGAAAAATACGTTTTTCGAAAACCTACACATTTTGCCATATTGACTACTACTGTTTGCACTATAGAACAAACAAACGTGTAAGATTTGTTTATCTAACGATTGAGACTAACCTAAACTCATGTTTAAGCGTAAACAGTCTAGATTTTACTCACATTTTTTTCTACGTCGCTTGCGTAAACAAAAAAAAAACTTATAAGTTTTACTCAATACTCTGTTTTAACCTGTTTAAGACACCCGCACCCATGACCAAGAAAGACATGGATGTAGCGTTGCTCGACAATTAGCAAAGAATTCCGCTTAAACCGGTGCTAGGGGCCGTCTTGAACTTACTATGAGGTATGAGCAAAGCTCATTGTTGAAGGCCTCATGGTGACTTCAAGATGAAGAACAACAATAAAAGCGTTGTTCCTTTGCTTGTTTTTTACCATGTATTTGTAGAGACTTTGTCTCATGTGCATTAACTCCATATCCTTTTATTCACCACAAATTATAAACAAACAAAAAAAATAGTTCAGAGTGTAAAAACAAACTAGGACTCGGTGCACAACTAAACAAATACTTCTTGTAATTCCCTGCACACCCACACTTTAGGAGGACGTACGATTCTTTCTTTTACTTTAGTTAAATACTTTTGAGACCTTTGTATTTCTAGTAAGTCTGCCAGTTCTTCTTTGGAACTCGCGCTCTAACGAATATACCGCTAAGAGGATAATACAAATGTACGATCTTCTCTTCCTCTTGAATATCAAGTATTTTGTAAACTCCGCTTGGCAGCCTCATTGATTTATAAATATTCATCTTTCTTACATTGTGTAAATCATACATTGCAAGTATTTCGTAAGTTTTGTTTTGTTCACTATTCATCTTTTTTTTTTTACTGATTTTTATTATATAAATCACACTATAAATTTTAGGTTTTACTCACTACAACGGTTGAGACTCACTCCTACCTAAAACAACATTATGGTTTTTTTTATCTAATAAGTCTTTAGGTTATAAAAAATGACAACGATTCCTAGATATTTTTCGGAAAAGTCTGATACGAATAATTTTAAAACAATACAAGGAGCAAAAAATATGCCGAGTGATTTTTTCCGTTTACTTATTGTTGGGCCAAGTGGATCTGGTAAAACAAATTTGCTAATGCACCTTTTATTTAAACCCTTATTGTATGACGAAAAAAATATTCTTTACGCAAAAAATTTAGAGCAGCATTATTACAAGGAACTAATTCGAATATTAAAAAAAAATAGCGGAAAAACTAGGAGTGTCTCTGGAAGACTTGGTGCAAGTATCTAATGATAAAGTTGAAGACATCGACGAAGTATCTGATGACAAACAGAAAATTGTAATTTTTGACGACCATATTTGTTCACAACAAGATCAATCTTCTATTGTAAAATACTTTATAGGCGGAAGGCACAAGAAAATGAGCGTAATTTATTTGAGTCAGTCCTATTTTCGAATACCCAAAGACTGTCGTCTGAATTGTAATTTCTACGTAGTGTATAATTTTCCGAGTAAAAAGGAGAGAGAACTTATATCTTCAGAACTTCAGGTCTAAAAAAATACACTAATTGAAATAACCAAAAATAAATATTCTTTTCTGTATTTTAACTTGCCAAACAAGAAAATATTTCATTGTTTTGATCAGGAAATATAAAATACGTTTTATTAACTTATTAAAATCTATTTAACAAATTACTTTTAATCAATCGATACGCCGCAGTGAGACTAGTCCCGTTTACATTGGGTACAAGATACAGAAGTAGGAATTATAATTCTGTCCAATGATGAATACGCTAATTGAAATAACCAAAAATAAATATTCTTTTCTGTATCTTTACTTGCCAGACAAAAAAAAATATTTCATTGTTTTGATCAGGAAATACAAAATACGTTTTTTTAACTTGTTAAAATCTATTTGCAAATTACTTTTAATCTCCTTTTTGTACCCCTAATAGGTAATTGATACGCCGCAATGCATTAACAAAAATCAATACGATGTCAACCTGTTGCCAAGTTATCAAGTAAATTTCCATTCGGTATGTTATTTCAGGTTTGTCACGATGAACAGCACTTGGTAAACGAGCCGAAATTACCAGAGGAAAAAATAATAATAATGGATAGTTACAATACGAATAGTGATATTATAAATCAGGATATATTTGTGCGTGTTCTTTCAGGGATTTAATAAAGATTTATTATTTTTCTGCTTTGTCAATTGTTGTATGACAAATTTACTGTATACGTTATGGATTTATTAGACATTGTATATACGTCATGGATTTATGTGGACTGTCTAACATATGGTAGACAGAGCACATAAACCTCATACGTCATGGATTGATGTAGACTGTCTAGCATATGGTAGACAGAGCACATAAACCTCATACGTCATGGATTTATGTGGACTGTCTAGCATATGGTAGACAGAGCACATAAACCTCTAACGTATACACATTGTATATACGTCATGGATTTATGTGGACTGTCTTAGACATAGCACATAAACCTCTAACGTCATGGATTTATGTGGACTGTGGTAGACGGCAGCTTCCTATAGGAACAGATTTATTCTTATCCAAGAAAATTCTTCCCTTGTATTCGTTTTTATTTGCACGTCTCTCAAAGTTCGTGAGGTGAATAATACTGAAATGTTCAATACCCTGTTCTTTAGAAGTCCTCTTTAGATGTACCTTTTTCATAAAGAATTCTCTTGTGTTCTTTACTTCTTCACCCTCCAACATTCTCGAAAGTCTTCTTGTGTTAACTTAGTTTTATTTAATCCTTTACCCTTTGTCTTAACACTAATTACATTGTCTGTGTCAATTTTTATAGTCATATATAACTTAGGTGCAACATAAACCGCCTTAATTATCTTGGCGTTTTTCTTATAGTCATTAGCTAAATCACCTACGTTATTACCATTATAATTAGGTATTAGTTTTGCTTGTTCACCGGGCACGTGAAGACTATCAGTGTCAGTATAATACAAGTCTGACTCTACTTTATTTTCTGGATTTAACCTCGTCATATGATCGAACATGATCTTGTGGCTATAAGCCAGAACAAAAGCACCAAAATGTGACGGCTTACTGATCTTATCAACCGAGGCAATCTCGGATCTTAAGTAACCTGATACATACCAAGTAGATGAAATTAGTTCCAGGCCCGTAACCACATACTTATGATGAAACTTCCAGTATTCATTGTTGTCTCTTATTGTCTGGGTCTGGTTAAATATTGGTCTTTGGATCATTTTACCATAGAAACCATTCATTAATAGTTTTGCTAATGTATACTGAACACTTCCTTTTTGACTAGTTTTCTTGAGCTGAAAGAATTTTTGTATATAATCATAAAACACCTTACTAGTTTCTTCCCAGTAATACCCCTCGATAATATTAACATCATAACCATATTCAATCATTTGTTCTATATCAACTGAAGTATACCAACCCTCCGAGTCTTCTAAGTCCCATTTAGTTGCTCCCTTTTCGTCTTTTCTTGCTATTATTGGATGAAGCAGTTTCTTATTCGAAACGTACTTGACTTTATATATCCCCATTTTACCCTTCATCTCGTTGCCACTAGTATATTTTTTTTGTCCCACCGGATATTCGTGTAACATACTGGTTGGATAAAGGAACACGACGTCCATATTTAACAAGAAATCAGTTACATCATCATAGTTTATGTTTTCTTTTCCGAACTGATCAGATATAAACTCAGTCTTGCTCTTATAACACCGTCCACCGTAAATATTCTTTCTGATATTTGTTTCTACCTCTGTTGAATCAGACAAGTCAACCATAACTCCTTTAGGTATATAATCTTTCCAGATGTCGAATCCTAGAGAACTAGTCGAGATGAAGTTGGTAATATCTCTACGGAAATCTTTGTAACATTGTTCATTTAACTTGTTGAACAACTCTCGTAGACCAAGTACGTCAGACTGTAGATAAACAAGGCACTAATTTCTCATTTCATCAGACATTTCTTCCCACCTACAAGCTTTAGTATGATCAAATTATCCCTTTTGTACGTTACAACCAAAATCAGACAGTGCTTGACTCAAAGAACCACCTATGTGTTTCATCAGATCAAAACATCGTAGTTTTCCTTTTTGTAACCCGATTATGCTTCCGTTGTTCATGATAAATTTATCCGGAGCTAATCCTAGTTTATTCATGCTCTTAATCAAGAAGTAATGATCAAAGTTACTCCCGTTATAAGCGTTGACAACTAACTCCTTGTTGTCTACGGCTTTGTTAACCAGATATCGTAAAAAATTTAGCGACGCAATCATCACCAGCGGAGTAACAAAAATCACCATCTTTCTCTACAAATCCTAGGATATGAGGGGTATGAACCTTGTGTCCGTCGACAATTTTTGTGTAAGTCTCTATATCATAGTGAATTATGTTGGGTTTAACTCTTTACTCTTTGTTGTCCTTCGGATTAAATACCTACCCTTTTTCTTTATTACTGCCTGATAATAACCAGATGTGTTATCATTGCACTTATGTTTTTTCTTTTATCTAGTACCGCAATGAGAACAAACAACCGGACAAGTATGTTTTTCGCCAAAATACGTATCGTCAAAAGATAAACACTTCTTCTTTTCTTGTCCGATAATAAGACTGTAATGACCCCCGGCTAGTTCTATGGTGGTGAGGTGCTCTTTATCATAATGCTCTTTTGTCTCTTCACAGAATAAACCAACAGGTATCTGGTATCTTTTTATTATGTCCCATGCTACTGGGAACGGCACGGGTGTTTTAGGAGCTAACCCATATACTCTTCGTATCTCATCACAGACAGTGATTGTAGGATTAAAATCTGGTTTGAGTTGTTTAAAGCACCTAAAGAAACAGTTATTATTGGTTGATAATGGGCATTTCCTTTTAACCCCATCTGTTATCTTCTCCAAGTACTCGCGGTTCCAACATCCACCACCGGGTGGTTTTACTACTTTTATTCTAATTCCTATGATTTCGTGTACATAATCCTCATTCGGAGGTAAAGAAAGGTCTACGTATTGTTGATAAGGCGATACGAAGTCAGTAAACTCTCTTATAAGAAACGAGTTCATACTCTTGGTGGTATTATATTTGTAACTTGGTGTACTACCAGTATAAACAAATTTTACTAGTACGTCAGCGTTATCAGTAAACCCGTCTGAAACAGCGTGATCCAGTCTTTCTTTTATTAACTCTGATATCACCTCTAGCTCATCACTAGTTTATTCTTCTTGAGGGTAACTAATAGTATAAGTTCTAACTCCGTTCTTTGCGTTGTAATTCATATTTGTATGATTTTTATCCATCGACACTCGTAACTTTTGAATGATTTTTTATTCTTTAAATATAACTTTTGAATGATTTTTTATTCTTTAAATAGGTAACTTTTTATTCTACGAATCTCTTACGATGAGCCGCAGAGTTAATATGATAGTTTTTAGCTGAAATACAAAGGAGTTTATGACACACCTCACAGTAAAATTTATGGGAGGCGTAGTATTTGTTTTGATGTTCATTATGGGCTTGTTTTTTTTTCAACATCTGTCTCATATAGTTTTTTCCTTCCCATTTTTATAGTATGATTTTAATCTACAATAAGCGATTCATTCTTTTGTGTATTTGTACCCTTACCTAATATTTTCCAAATATTTGATGAGACGCTTTCGTCGGCATACTTTTTTACTTCTTTAATCAATGCACCTGGTTTTGCAACTGGTGTTATTTTGTCTGCTACATGCTCACTTGGTTTTGTCGGTGTTACGTGTTCATTTGCTTTCGTCGGTGCTATTTTATCTGCTACATACTCTCCCACCTTTTCACCAAGTTTTTTACTCCCAGTGTCTAATGCTGCAACGGCAGATTTCTTTATCGTCTCCTTTGCCAGTTGCTTTGCAGCAGTGCCTACGGCAGTACTAAATATGCTGTCGAATAGTCCACCACCTTGCACTCTCGTTACCGGGTCAACAAAAATGTATATTCCTAACTCCTTACTATATACTTTCCTCATTTTTCTTTACCGTTTATATTTCTCTCAGAATAAAAGTAAAACTGGTGTCAACACCAGTCAAGTCTATATTTCTGCCGTCTGCGTCGGTCACCCAAACACGAATCGAGTCAATCCTTGTTTTGTTTACTCTCGAATATCCTATGTGGTACGGTGTTCTCTCGAACGGGTAACTACGAGTTAGATTTGCAGTACTAAAGACGTAGATTACGTCATCCGACTTACCGTCTGCAACGGAACTAGTGATTAAGTCACAATGAACATAAATACTATCTATACCGTTAGTGATGTTAGGCAATTTACTACCGTATTCCGTCTCCTTTACTATTTTTTTGTCGAACCCGATTAACTCAGAAAAGTTTCCGTCTCTTAAGTCTAGTTGCGCATCCGCCTGTAGTGTGATTAACACCTTAAAGCTCGTCAGATCAAAGTCCAGTTTAATTACACTGTCTTCGACTTTGTCGTTTACCGAAAGAAATTCTGCTTTATAAGAGGACATGTCCCCGTAGCTGTAATTATCATCAGCAAATGTTAATTCCTTGAATGTTTTACCAGAATCAAGACTATACTTTATTTTCTTGTTACCATAGAACTCAGAAATATTATACCAACTATAAGTCATACTATTTATTTGAGACAAACAAAAAACATACTGCTTATTCTTACCTAGTACCAAGGGTTCTTCGAACTGGGTAACAAAATCAGAAGGGGTTCCGACGCCGACATAACTAGAAAGTGTTATCTTTTATTCCATTTTTTATTACTCGAAATATTTTCTATATATTCCTTCGTGTTGTTCTTTTGTTATATCCTTATTCGACAGAAGAGTGTCCAGAATGGTCATTCCTTCGTTTACTAGTTCGTCCATGGTATTACCAGACTCGATACCAGCAATCAAAAGCTCTAACCGATCTACCAGTTTTGTCGGGTCATGACACAAAATATTCTTGTATTTGCCACTTGTCTTTACCAGAGGGTGTTGCGACAGCGCAACTATTTTTCTAAACATATGCTTGCAGAATCAGAATACGCTTGTTTAGGATTGTATCTCTTTGTCACTAAATCAATAAAGTCGTCGTCGACTGGTTCCTGAATTACCTGTTGTCCTTTATTACAAAAACAGGAAAACAGCAAACACATACAATGGCCAGGAACTACAATCACATGCCACAATTTACAAGCAAACTGCACCAGAAAAACAATAGTCCGTATAACTTATTATATTCGAAAAGCTGTTCTAAGTCCAACAGTAGATCAGAAAAGAAGCCGTTAGTGTCTAATTTATACGACCCTTTAGACTCTAAGCCTTTTCCTTTTTCTGTTTCTTCAATTTCTTGTAATGCGCTTGGTTTTCCGCCAGCTGAAATTTGGCTTCTGTTGGCAATTCAGCTACTTTTATCAGTTTTCCCAGTGTTAAGTTAATACCCCTTGTCTTTTTAAGTTTTTCTTCGATACTCAGGTTTTGTCCTTCTAGTTGTTTCTCGGCGTCATACTTATCGAGAGACACGCCACCTGGTATTGTTTCTATTTCCTTAAACTACAGTCCCGACGGTCCCGGTTCCTGTTCATTAGGTTCCATTACAAGAGGTACTTGTGGTTCCTCTATTGCGGGAACAGGCTGATCCATAACATTAGTTACAGGAATTATTTGACCGAATGTCGTAGGTATTGCAGCTACTGCTTTCGTTACTGGTTCAAAGAATTATTCGAGTTTATCTGACTGAACACTTTTTCTTATTCTTTCTTCTTCCTTCTTCTTTGTGTAATATCGTACCGCTTTCTCTGCCTTTGACTTCTTTTGAGCTAAATCCTTTAGTTCGTTTAACATTTTTATCTTCCTAATATAAAAAGTAAACATGGGTATATTTAATGAAATATCTCAGACGGTGTCAGGAGGTGCATCAACGGAGACTAATTTTGTAATTTTGATGTAGTGTTAAGTAAGTATGCGAGCAAGGCTCAGTTAGATAGATATTTCCGTAAAGGACAAGACTTAGATATGGGTGGGCACAAAATCACAGGTCTTTCACCCGGTTCCGGCAACGACCACGTAGCAACAATAAAACAAATAAGCGATACTTTCTTTCCTGCGGTAGCGCGTAAAGACCTGGACATGAATAACAAGTATATTAGAGGACTAGAGACTGACTTAGATGACCCAACCTGTGCGGTAAACAAGAAATCGCTGCAGTAGAAAATAGAAACACAGAAACGGAACTTTAGAGCGGAGTATGCTAGTAAGGCTTTTGTTGCTGCAAGTGAACGAGAACTAAGAAAAGACTTGCACAGACAGTTTCTAAGACCAATTCACCTATCACAACTTGAGAAAAAAAAAATAAGTACTGTTTATACTAAGACTGAGGTAGACGCCAAGCTAGACACTGTTTATACTAAAACTGAGGTAGACGCTAAGCTAGACCCTGTTTAAACTAAGACCGAGGTAGACGCAAGGCTAGCCGATTATGAGGGTTATACAAAAAGTGAAATAGATACTAAAATTCAGGATAGCAAGAGAGAATTAAGGAGATTTTTCAATAAAACAGGAGAAAAGAAGTACGAGAAAAAGAAAGCTGCATCATTTCATGCAAGAGTGAAACCCGGATATTATGATTTCTCTACGAACACAAAAGTCAAGTGGTTAACGGACGATTCCTATATCAACGGTGATATAGCGGAGGATCTCGGCAACTGGAAACTAACCCTAAACCCGACGGACGGCAGTCTTTATAAGTTTGGTGCGCATCTAATATTTGAGTCGGCAGAAGAGCGCGTAACTAAATTTAAGATCATGTTGAAAATAGATCAATTGGGCGCATCAAAGGAAATATCTTTCACAAGAGTAAGTACAGATAATAAGGTCAAGATAACACTTTTTCATATCGAGAAAAAAAGAAATAGCGCTACTTGTTCACTTCTTTTTACATTCTATCGATCAATTATGAAATTAAGCGAGAAGAGTAGGATTGCGGTGGTCGAATTACAGAAAAACACTAATTCGTTGTTCTGGTTCCTACAGAGTATTGGGAAAGATATTCAATATTCTATCCGTAATTACGATCCTAAACTAAATTTATCAGAAGAAGGATCTAACGTTATCTATACTGGCGACGAAGCTACTGATTATAAGATAATTAACGAGCGTGATGTTATAGGTCTATATCAAAAAAAGATAATCGCCAATATCGACATTGAACTAAATGGTAAAGCGTGTTTCGTAGAGTGTCATACTCAGAATGATTTTGGAAGTGATCTTCATCAGTCTGCAGGGAACTTAGGACAATGGAAAAAAGAGTATTGCGTTGATCTTTCTAATCGGGCTAGTTATGAAATTAAACGAGAAGAGTAGGATTGCGGTGGTCGAATTACAGAAAAACACTAATTCGTTGTTCCGATTCCTACAGAGTGTGCGTTAGATATTCAATATTCTATCCGTGATTACGGTGCTGAACTAGATTTCTCAGACGAAGGATTTGCCGGTATTAACCAGGATTATACTAACGACGAAACTACTGAATACAGAATAATTAGCGAGCGTGACGTTATAGGTCTATATCAAAAAAAAAAGATAATCGCCAATATCGACATTGAATTAAATGGTAGAGCGTATTTCATAGAGTGTCATACTTGGAATGATTTTGGAAGTGAACTTCCTTACCTTCCAATAATAGAATGGAAAAAAAGAGTATTTCGTTGATCTTTCTAATGGGACTCAAGAAGTCAAATTGGACCAGGGTTATATTACTAAATATGTGAGGATTAGTAAAAGAGGAAAAACAGGTTATCGGGTAAGAAAATTTAGTCTAACCCCGGAGGAACAATACCAACATGTATATCTAAGTCCTCCGGTTAACACAACTGAGCGGTCTATTCGGTATGTCTACGTACCCTATTGCTCCTCGTGTAACTCCGATACCGATCGGGCTTCCAGTGCCTGCGGCAGACAACAACTTCAGTAATGATAGACCATTTGTTATAAACGGGAAGATCTTACACTCAACCGGGGATGGGTTTCAGTAGTGGATAAAATTCAAGGATAAGTGTACACCCACATTTACTGTCCGTTTGTGCGTCGGGGGTATAATACAAGATACTGCCGTAGGCACTGCCGTAGGCACTCCTCCGTACATCTCATGTTACAAAAAAGGGACGACACCAATAACTAGAACCGAAATTCTAGAGACCAGGAAATCCATCGGTGGTCATAATCAATTTGAGATAAAAATGAGTCAGACGTTTGAAAAGAACGACGAAATATTCTTTGGAGTTATAGCCCCAACCGGAATCGTTTGGCTAGTTTCTCCGATGACCTCACTAAATGTAATCGAAGTCGAAATTAAGTTTTAGTGTAATTTATATGATAAAAATCAGTTAAAAAAGATGAATAGTGATTCAGTGATAACTTTGGGAGGACTGCCAAACGGAGTTTTCGATATAGTAAATATTCAAGAGAAAGAAAGGATCGTACATTTGTACTGTCCTCTTAGAGGAATAACCTTTAAAGTGTGTGTGCGCAGAGATTTACTAGAAGTACTTAAGACTCGAGAAGTATTTGCTAGGTTGTGCGATGAATAGAGACTATATCAGAGACTGCAAGTCCGACATCGGAATCCAGGAGTTAAAGTCGTTTGAATACCCTTTCCATTTAACAAATACTCTTCTATTTTTGTGATCCCGTCTGATAATCTTTTCTATTCTGTATGTCTCTTGGTCTGTCTTCTGGAGTTCTTGTTCGTAGAAGCTTCCTTCTATTGGCTGGTTATTCAAGTCCGTGATCTTGTAAGTTATTGGTTCTGTGTACTGGATCGTCGAAATGGTAAATACTTCTTCGGTCCAGTTGGGTGTATAACCCTTTTCAAACGTACCTTTCTTTTTAGATATTCTGACCTTGTCGTCTAGTTTGAATTTTGGTTTACTCTTAGTTTCCTTCGTATCTGAGTAAACGGGGGATTTGCTTGCTTCTACTGGTTTCATTTTGATTGACGAGTGCTTCGTGTTATTGTACTGCTCTACTAATTGTAGAAGTACTGAGATATAATTGTAGGTTTTATTGGCGGAAAAGTAGCGAAACATCTTACCTTTGAGTGTGCGATTGAAGCGCTCTATTACTACAGCCTTTCCCTGATTAAAAGTGTGGTACATTCTTATTTTGTAGTTTTCTAGGAGTGTCTTAAACTTCTGGTTGTAAAACTCTGATCCCTGATAGACCCGTAGTAATTCTGGAGTTCTTCCCTCTTTTAGTATGCTCTCGAATCCAATAGCCACTTCTTGTCCTGTCTTTGATTTTAGTGGAACGCTCCAAGCGTATTTGCTGAATACGTCAATCACATTTAGTAAGTATTTGTACCCCTTGTTATCTCTGGAATAAGCTTTTATGTCTACGAGATCTGCACTCCAGGTGTCATCGACATGTGATACTCTTACTTGTCTGAGAGGGAACTTTCTTTTTGCTTGCTTATGTAGTTCTTCTGCTAGTTTGTCTGTCCACTTTATTTTCTCCTTTTTTTTAACACCGAGTCCCAGTTTGCTTTTTACTCCTATTACACCCTGAACTATCTTTTTGTTTACAGCTTCACCGACTGATGATGGTTTTACTTGTTTTAGGTCAGACATCATCTTCTTGTCACATTTTTGTTTGTCGTGCTGCGTATCATAACAAAGATCATGACTCCTGCAAACCCTATCTAATTTATTCTTGGTGGGTAAGTCTAGTTTATTTTAAGGCCCACAGTAATTCGTTCATGGGAGAGTAATTCCGCCCTTCGGCATTACAGGTTTGATGGCCTTGTGTATGTCAAGATTACCGCCTGCGGTTCCACGCACAAACTTGGTTTTCGTGATTTTGCAGCTGGCACACGTGCTGTATTCTATGAACTTACGGTTGGATAATTGTACTCTTCTTGGAGAAAGAGACTCCATGACTTTTTTCTCTTTTACGCAGTAGCTCATTTTTTGAAGTACTCTTTTAATAGTATTTCATTTTTTATCGTATCCGCCGGAATGCCGCGGGCACTAAGGTCTTTGTACATTATATCGTAGATGTCTTTCTCTTGTGCTTCTCGTAGAAAGAATAGACAGAAGTAGCCACATAGAACACTTTGTTTATGTTGGTACTGGATTGTGTTACGTCTGTATTTACCCTTTATATAGTCAATAAATTCTTGTGGTGGTGAAAGACCATAACTATCAAAGTAAATATTTCTTTTGTCACGGAAGTCCCAACACACCCAATGAGTACCGGCACCACTTGTAGCGTCTAAATTAAGGACGCCGCACTCATTCTTGTTTCGTTTTAGTGGTAGATTGTCCCTACTATAAACCCCCCTGAAAGAGTTAATACGTAGTTTATCAACCCAGTCTAAAATATCAAAGTTAGTTAGCGGTTCAAGCGTCTGCCGTAGGCACTTTTTTTTGCATGACGTAGGGTCTGCGTACGCTCTCTACTTGAAGTCCTTTGTCCGGGCGTTCGACTTGTAGTCCTTTGCCCATTAGGCCGGCCAGCAATGGCACTGCCAAACTGGCCAACATACCAAGGAATCCACCGGTCTGTTGTCTTTTTGTGATTCTAAGACCAGTTCCTGATTTCTGTTTGAGTGCTGACTGCAATTGCTCTTTCTGTGTTTTTGTTAGGTGGTCAACGTAGGGTTTTTGTAAGAGGTTGGTGATTTTGTTGTGTGGTACGTCTGCTGTTAAACCGCTACCAAACACCTTTTTCACCCCGGTTTCAGCTAGAGCGGAGGCCGCTCCGATGCCAAGGGCAGGTAATAGTTTGGATGCCACTGTCTTTATAACCGGAAGTGCAAGTTTAGCAAGTGCTCCAAGAAAACCTCCATTTTGTGATTGTTTTGTCATTTGTGTCTTTGAAATTCCTATGTGAACCCCAGTACCAGAGGCCTTTGGTTTCTGTATTTTATTTATTTGTGTTTGTGTTAGCGCCACAGGAAAGTCCCCTGTTATTGGTTGTTTGTTAGTCTTAATGTTAGAGAAGATATGTTTTTGTATGCTTTAGCTAAATTCTTTCTCTGACCTTCGGATAAACAAAGACTATAGTTAACGTTTTTACTACTGCGGTACTCATTTTTTTAATACCTTAGATAATTACTATATCATTTCCAATTGTGTCCAAAATTATATCTTCTTCGTTCAGTACAAGGGCAAAGATCCGGTAGGCAGCAGCTGGAGCCTGATTTAATCTGTAATGTAACGTCAAAGATGTGTTCTCCATACTCACCGATTCGTCTGTGTAAGTCAAACCAAAATAGACTAGTCCATACAAGGAGCCGAAGTTGCTAAGGGTAAGCATGTGTCATAGTCGTTGCTTGCATTAGGCTTAACATTACAGGCATCTCTGAAGATTCTGCTGATTTGAGTCGAGCTATATCCCGTTTCCGGGTAAAACGTGCCGGCACCAACCTCTAATCTAGCTGTCAGGAGGGTACAATTTGTGTTTGCTGCATTTACTTTGAAAGTGTCGAGTAACAGAGGATTTTGTTCTTGATCATTATGTTTGTCACTTCTTTGTAAGAATACTATTACGTGTTTCGGGTGTTTTATTCCTGTTGTAATACGTGACCCGAGGTACTAGTGTTAATAGATTCTCTTAGATATGTCCACCGTCTTGGTTTCATGTAATTCTGAAGTACATTTGTTAAACCAACAGAATTTAGTTTTAGTCTGGGGATCCAAAGTTCAAAGTGTGTAATTACAACTCTACCGTCATCAGCACCATCGGCCTTGTATAATAAATAATTGTCGTTGTTTATTTCTACGGTTATTCCCAATTGTGCTGGGGGTAAAAGATTTTGTTCTAGTGAATGAAAAAATGAAAAAACGAAAATCTATTCAACGGTATTTCTGCTGTTACTTCTCTCCTTGCATTGGTTAATGCTGTTCTTGCAGCAAACCCTGTATTATCAGCAGTGGTTGATATGTTATCCGGGTAAATATAGCTGTTTTTTCCTAGACTATTCACATATCCGTCTGAAAGTGTAAGCAATGATTTGACGAGATTTGCCCTGAAATAACAGATACTGTGTCATTATCTGGTGCTGCTCCGTCAGCTAGTTTATCCATTTTGAACTTGATAAAAAAATACCCATTGTACCAGTCATAAAACGAAGCCCTATCGTTTATGCTAAATTTATAATCCGTTTTGACTTGTGCTTGTCCATTTTGTGGAGTTCTTATAGGCGTGTCTAGTAAAAAGTTACAATACTCATATCGTTTTTTATTACTGGATTATTATTTTCTTTTTTATATAAAAAATGATAGAGTTTACAAGTTGTGTCTTAAACAACTTAAAGCAGAGTCTTGAATGTTGGAGAAAGAGTAAAACTTATAAGTTTTTTGTTTTACTTATGAGATGTTTAAACCGAAAACGACGTAGAAAAAATGTGAGTAAAATCTAGACTGTTTACGCTTAAACATGAGTTTAGGTTAGTCTCAACCGTTAGAATAACAAATCTTACACGTTTGTTTGTTCTATAGTGCAAACAGTAGTAGTTAATATGGCAAAAAAACGTAGGTTTTCGAAAAATACGTTTGATTTCCTTTGATGAATTGATATGAAAAAGAAAGGAAATGGGGTAAATGTCAAGGAGACAACATCCCATATCCAGGTTAAAACGACCCAAAACAAAGCATCTAGGGGTCACCGTACGGTCTTCAACACAGTGAGGAACCTCACACCATATTGATGAATTGCTTCATTTTGACCTACGGAAGATAACTACATGTATAGTATTTTTTTAAATCACAGCCCGACAATAACGGGAAAATTTCCATGGACACATTCATATTGCAAAGGAATCAGCCTATTGTTTTTTTTTTTTTTTTGATTTTTGTTTTTTTTTTTTTGGTTTTGTTTTGCAAATCGTGAATTCTACTCTAAAGAACCTCTTTTCTTTTATATTGACTGCTAGATAAAAAAAGTCATATGTTGTCAGTTACCAGCCAATTTAAATGTTTGACAATTTCATGTTAAATTTTTGAATTAGAGTTGAAATTATCGTACAAGTTGGGTAGGCTGCTAAAGAATTAGCAATTACTTTAAACACTTACAGCTTAAAATGTTTCGATTAATTAATTTGATAACTAAAGAAAGGCAACAAATTTGGTTGCTAAAACGGTGTTCAAACCCTGCACCATGAAGTTCCAAAATTGAACGACACTTGAAGACACTTTAAGGTGTCAAACCACCAATTCAGCCAGTCAGTGCTTAGAACATATAAGAATATAGTTCTTTTAGAATGTAAATATAACTTTGAATTCTTGACACATCTGTTTGAACAATGGTGTATCAGGCTTATTTTGAGACCAAGGTTAATTGACTAGAATGATCCTTTGAATACTTATCATAGGGTTTTCCGGTATACTATGAATGCGTAATGTTTTGGTCGTAATCGTGTGTATTTATAGATAGGGTTTTGCAACCTTCGGAACTCTCTTGGAAGGCTTTAAAGGTATGCTGAAATTTTGATATGATGTTGACGAGATATACACCTTTCGGAAAATATACATACAGGTTAAACTTAAGATAAATTGTCCAAACAGATTTGAATATGGGGAAATTCAGTTGAAAATGTTAAGGAAATGAATTGGTGGTTTGTAACCTAAAGGCAAGCACGATATTTTTGCTAAAAATATTTTAATACTATTAAAAAAAATGGTCAAAAACACTGAATGAACTTTATAAGATATAAAGTAATTTACAGTCAAGTTTTCATTTTGTATAAACAAGTCGCTTTATGTAAGAACAGTGGTGGCAAACATGCATTGGAATTAACATATTTGGTATGGTGTCATGTTCATTTACTCCATATTCTTTCGTAAAATATTTAATACAGGAGTTTGTTTTTTAAAGCAGTGTGGAGTTAGTAAACAATCCCTCGTGTTTGAGATATATGCTCTTTATTTTTTTTTTAGATATGGTGTACTTGGACATGAGATTATATCGCATGCGTACACATTGTTTATAACTTTTATATAAGTTTATGTAAATTCTAAAACTAAGGTTTAAGTACTCCATTGGAGTTCTGTCCTTAGTTCTATTTGATTTTACTGATTATTCGGATTTCGTTTGGTTTTATGAATTTTGAATTTTTTTGAAATTGTTGATTTCCTATGTTTGGGTTCAAGTGCTGCTGATGAGGAATTAATTTCCGAAATGGAAATTAAGCTCATTAAAATTATCGCAGTTGGAATGAACATATATGTGTTATGGTCTCATGTTCATTTACTCCATGTCCTTTCGTAAAATATTTAATACAGAAGTTTGTCTTTAAATGCAGTATGGAGTTGGTAAAACAATTCTCCGTGTTTGAGATGTATGCTCTTTATTTTTCTTAGATATGGTATACTTGTACATGAGATTATATCGCATGTGTACACTTTGTTTATAACTTTTATATAAATTTATCTAAATTCTAAACCCTAAGATTTAACTGTTCCATTGGAGTTCTGTCCTTAGTTCTATTTGATTTAACTGATTATTCGGATTTCGTTTGGTTTTATGCATCTTATTTTTTTTTTGAAACTGTGGATTTCCTATGTTTGGGTTCAAGTGCTGCTGATGAGGAATTAATTTCCGAAATGGACATTCAGCTCATTAAAATTATCGCAGTTGGAATGAACATATACAGTGTATGTGTTATGGTTTCATGTTCATTTACTCCATATCCTTTCGTAAAATATTTAATACAGGAGTTTGTCCTAAAAGCAGTGTGGAGTAGGTAAAACAATTCCCCGTGTTTAAGATGTATGCGCTTTATTTTTCTTAGATATGGTGTATTTGTACATGAGATTGTATATCATGTGTACATTTTGTTTATAACTTTATTTATATTTATGTAAATTCTAAAACCTTTAACTCCCAGTTGCAGTTTTGTCCTAAGCTCTATCTGATTTTACTGATTATTCGGATTTCGTTTGGTTTTATGCATTTTAAACATTTTATGTAATTCTGGCTTTCCTATGTTTGGGTTCAAGTGCTGCTGATGAGGAATTAATTTCCGAGAGGGCCATACAGCTCATTTAAATTATTGCAGTTGGAATGAACATATGTGTTATTGTCTGATGTTCATTTACTCCGTTTCATTTCGTAAAATATCTAGAGTATCAAGAGGGTGCTATTATAGTTTTGTAATTTTTTTTGCAATATGTAGTCGTCCAATTAGAATACAAATTTCTTTAAATTTTAGATAACAAAGGAGGAACATATGTGCGATGGGGAAGAACAGACTGTCCAAAGTATAGCTCACTTGTTTAAAGAGGTATGTTTAGCCCTTTGTTAAGTTAAAAAATTTTAAATAAATAAAAATAAGGAGAATCTTCCACTCCAAAGCCCTGTCTTTCGCTGAATTTGGCGTTAGGTTGAGACTCTTTATATTCTGGCTTTTAAACATATTTTTATTTCTTTTCCGACATAAAGTTTTCGTCAATCATATAACTTAATATGTTTAGTTATAACACGTACTAACAACAAACATTATGATCATTATGATAACATGTACAGCTTGTGTACATAAACACTAAAAGCCTCACGATTTAATCGAGTTGTCCCCAAGAGCAATTAGATACAAGTCTATATAGAAGTCAAAATGAAATATGAAAGAATTATACTTTTCCGTTAAAACAATTCACGGTTAGATATAAGTAGTAAGTAAATTTTATTTATTTATTTACAGCGTTTAAAAATACAACAAGTCTCATGTATTACACCTTAATTAGGGTCTTTCCCACTTTTCTTGCATTTCTTCTGAATTTTGTTTTCTTTTTTTTTCTTCCAACATTTGCCAAAAAGATTTGAAAGATATCACTTTGATACTTTCCACCATTAATCAGAAATGGCCGGGCTTGACTAGACTCACCCTGTGAACCCGATCTATTTTTAGTAAAAAAGTTACATCACAAAACATGGTAAACCTTGTTAGCAGATGAACTCGGAAATCATAAAAGATAGCTGATAAAGTGTAATTAGAAAAATATTTAAGTCATGACAAAAATTTGTTACTTGGTCCGAAATTATCCGATGGACCATTTTGAAGTTATGCCCCTTGCAAAATTTGATGCTTCTTTAACAATGAATTTCTCTCCAGCCGGAAGTGATAGAGATATGAGACCTAAAACCATTGTTCTTGGTTCACCAGTGGCCATTAGAAAAAGTCAAGGTCAAATGTCATCGGTTACCTTTATTTTGACCTCTAGATTTGTTAGCGGATTAACTCGGAAACCGTAACAGATAGCTAATGAAATGTCATGGAGAAAATGTGTGTCTTGTTAAGACCTACAATTGTTGCATTGGTCCAGATACATCGGCAAACGAATACCGAAGCAAGAACAAGGGAAGGAGAAATTCTAAAATCATAAATCCAAAATCACGACAATTCACAGCAACACGAATTGAGACAGTATGACAAAGACAAAACAAATAAACAAAAATTAACAAGAACGCCACAAAACTAAAGCACTAGCAGTGCATCATTAAACCAACCGTTTTGAGCCTATGGACCAAAAACCAATTTTCGATGTATAAAGTTGGGGGTTTTGTCTATCGTTTTAAATTTTCAAATAACAGAACAATATTTGTTTCCAGGTTATGCAGGCGGAAAACACTACCAACATGAAGGTTCAGGGGCAAATTTCTTATGCCTCCCTGAAAAACCAGAGTATAACAAGTATACAGACGGGCGTAATACGTACGTAGGCAGTATATATGGTGTAGAATATGAAATATTTCATGGGAACCCGTATTCAAACAGCTTTCGTAATAAAGATATACCTTGTGCAGTTTGTATGACAAAACTTACTGTTTTGATGATACCTGCAAAGATCACTTGTCCGAAGGGTTGGCAGAAAGAATACTCAGGATACCTCATGTCAGCGATGAGTAAAGGTAATAAAACACCATCACAGTACATATGTGTGGATGAAAATCTTCAGACAGTCCCCGGCGGAGATAATAGTCGGGATGAGGCTGTCATGTATCCAGTTGAAGCACATTGTGGACAACTAAAATGTTCTAAAACAACATACATCGATGGACGAGAACTCACTTGTGTTGTTTGTTCTACCTGAATCAAATATCGTCTTTTAAAAATAAAGAAATGCTTCCACTAATCTTTTTACGTCATCGTTTTTAACTGAATATTGAATTCCAATTATTTTCTACCTATAACAAAGTATCTGAAGTATTGCCTGCAAGATTTGAATACATATTGAGACCTTGAGCATCAATCCGGGAACACACCATGATTAGCTCAGTTTTAATACCCTACATAAGTAATGAATAAAGTTTACTGCAGACTATGTTTGATAAAAAAGGTTTTAAGGTACCAATTTATGGTGGCCAGATGCGGACATTTTTGCGTTTTCGCTTTTCAATTTCCACGTTTTCGTGTTTTCGCATTTTTGCGTTTGCGCCTTTTCGCTTCTTTGGTTTCGGAAGTTAACAGCTAACGCATGCGTCATTTGAAACAAAAATGTAGCCATCCCAAACTTAAAAACTTCAATTGAAAAACAAAATGTGTTGTCCACTTTATTCATTAACAATAACAATGTAGGCGATTAACTTAAGTACTAAACATGCAGTTGCTTGAATATGATGGAACACTTGTGTATAACACTGGCTAGAGGGGTCGGTATATTGTGTGGTAATGAGTAAAGGGTGACGTTTTGCCATTTTGCTGTATGGAAGAGGTTTTTTATGCCAGATATACTGAGCATAACTGTAATGATGCTAAATATGTTAAGCTTCTTTCTCTTAACGATCCGTCCAAATCAGTAACATTTTTGCATTATAAAATACGTTTTGTTGGCTTGTTTTTCTTTTCGTTGCTTGCAAAGTGTTGCAAAATAAAATCCTGACAAAGAATGACAGTGATTGTAAGAACACTTTGCCAGTTTAATTAATGTTTGTTGACAATTCCGCACCCATGACCAATGAAGACATGGATATAGCGTTGCTGGACAATTAGCAAAGAATTTCGCTCAAACCGGTGCTAGAGGCCGTCTTGAACATACTATGAGGTATGAGCTAGGTCTCGTGGTGACTTCAAGATGAAGAACAACAATGAAAGCGTTGTTCCTTTGCTTGTTTTTTTTTACCATGTTTTTGGATATCATCCGCTCAGTAGCTTAAGTTTACTTTAGCCATGAGAATAAAGAATCAAAAGGAACGCATACCGGCTGGGACGTCTCCCGGGTTAAAAAGGTCCCTTACCGATGAAGCTATGGACACGNCTGTCCTTAGCTGATTTTGGCTTTACATTTAGATCATATTGGTTACTTGTTCTCTATCAGTTTTTAAACATCTTTGAGTTTATGGACTTCCAAACGTTTAGATTTTATCTGCACTGATGAGACATTGTTGTCGAAATGCGCATATGCAGAAAGTAAATTCACAGTAACTTCGGTATTTAGTTATTTGCAAAGTGTGGCGAAATAAAATCCTGACAAAGAATGACAGTGATTGTAAGAACACTTGCCAGTTTAATTAATGTTTGTTGACAATCCCGCACCCATGACCAATGAAGACATGGATATAGCGTTGCTGGACAATTAGCAAAGAATTTCGCTCAAACCGGTGCTAGAGGCCGTCTTGAACATACTATGAGGTATGAGCTAGGTCTCGTGGTGACTTCAAGATGAAGAACAACAATGAAAGCGTTGTTCCTTTGCTTGTTTTTTATACCATGTTTTTGTATAGACTTTGTCTCATGTGCATTTACTCCATACCCTTTCATTCACTATCCCTTTTTAAAACCCCCTTGGACCCCTCTCCACCTGTGAAGGACATCGCTTCAGCTTGATTTATTACTCGCACATATTGTTCACACATCACAATACTTTTCACTCTTCCTCCTTTCTAAAAAATTTCTGTTTATTTTTTTTTTTTCATAATTAAACACAAAACGTTAAATTCATCTTTTAACGATATTAACATTATTGTGAGGATCCAATGTATGAAAGTCTGAAATCTAACACAAAATACAAAAATAAGTTGGCCTGAGTAGTTATTTAAACGGAATTAATTCATTTAAAAAAATAAAACAGATCATGGGTTTATTGAATTTGGTCACAACATAATAAATATGGTTTTCAATTGAAGCTACAAAGTTTGAGATTGCCATATTTTTGTTTCAAATGATGCATGCGCTTGATGTTAACTTCCGATACGAGAACACAAAAACGTGAGAATGGGAAAATGCGAAAATCAAAAACGCAAAAAAAAAGAAAATGCAAAATCGAGTAAGCGAAAACAAGGAGACGAAAACGCGAAAGCGAAAACATGAAGTGAAACTCACTTCCCGGTTTCGTGATTATGCTTTTGCGTTTTCGCTTTCTCGATTTCGCGTTTTCGCTCCATGCAAAGTGAAAGAGAAAATTGTGAACACCGGAAATGTCCGCATCTTGCCACCAGACAAGATGGAGGAATATTTTGCTTGATTTTTAACCAGCCGATGTTATTACATGCCAACAGAGCGAACCGCGAAATTTTTTATCTCAAAAGCTACTTAGTCAGGGTTATAATATTGCAACTCACAAATGTTCATGGTCGTCATCACGATTTGACGGATCATTAAAATGCATCTTTATCACAAATGGAGATGGACATCTCTCAGTAGATCCCGAGTAATTACTGGATTGAAACATACTGAATTTGGCATTATACCGGACTTTTCACTTACAGTGTTAGTAGTGTCACATGTAAAGAAGGTCATACTTACCTTTCCAGAGTACCGGATCACACTGATCTTTTTTAGAGGTTCATGCTGTTAATGGTGTTTGTATTATGTTCTGTTTGTTTATTTCCTTTGTCTGTATATGATGTATATATTACCATGTATCATGGATTAATCATTTTTTGGTTGTTGCTTCAGTATTCATTTAGCATGTAGTAATAAGAGATCCTAATATGTAAATAATAGTTTTTGTTAGTTACTCAAGCTTCCCTCTTTTAACTTTCTACGACCAAAGAATCTCATTAATTCTGATTTTTGTTTCGGTATCAAAGACTGGTCGAAATGATAAAATAGTACAGTTATAAAGTATATACTGAGTCGTCACTCCTTCCTTCAGATTTTGATTTAATGTTACTCTAATTCATCTCCATCGTAAATGAGTATCTAATGGTGCTACAACTATTACTAAAGCCAGTTTCGTTTTTGTTTGTTTGTTGGTACGGTTTTGCTTGTTTTTGCACTTTTTTCAGCTTTGATATTAATTTGGATTTTCCAAACAAAAAATTTGGTTTAATTTTATTATATTTCATCTTTATACTCTCTTTTAACTGAAAGCAGTCTTATCTTCAATGTATCTGCAAAAATTCTTTCACGGTTTTATCTTTATTTTTCGCTGAAAATGAGTCAAACTGTGCTTTTATGACATATTGTCATACCGACCGAATCAATAGTACACCGCATTAGCTTGTTCAGTTTCCAAAAGACTATGGTGCTTGTAAATGTTTTTTCAATTTTCTGTTCTGCAACATTAATGTTGTTGTGTCTACCAATTGATCGAACACAAGAATATTAACTGCTCATTACCATACCTGAACGAGCTATGCTGCTATACAGTTATAAACCAAGAGTTCTTCATCTTTTATTTCTTTTAAGGTAGGGGGTTCAGGTGATTTTTAAAATAAATACCCAGAATTACTTTTGTGGTGCGAATCTAGTCACTGGAGTACCCTTAGTACAAAAAAGCAAAGAAAACTGCCCTACCTTGTTTAGTCTAGCAGAGTGAGACTCTCAAAATGCCAATTTTGCTTATTGCTTATTTTTCGTGAAAAGCCGTTCGCTGATTTTAACGACCCATATTCTGAACTTGGTAAATTTCATGTGCATTTATGACGTATTGTCTGTTTACACTTTACATGAACAGGGCCCCCAAAGCCAAATAGCACAAAAATAATACTTGACCGGGGCCGTTAAGGTAATTTGTGACGATTCACAGTATATATTTATGGAGACTTCTTTCATCATATACATATTCCGTGACCTTTCGGACTTATATAGAAAAGGGGGATTTCTGCGCAATTTTCTTGCATACATGTAAACTGTTATCTAAATGTATTACTAAGATTGTGAGTTAATTTAGACGGCAAGGAGGCACGTGTAATGCAAAGGGTAAATTTCTCGTGGTGAAAATCTCGGTAATATTTTTTTGTATAAAAAAGTGGCACCGACCTTTCAAATCGCATTGCTCTTTACTAAAATGTCGTAACTTCCGGATTTTTTGCCAAATTTGTTAACAATATAGGTACCTATACAGAACTAAAGGTATTTTATTTTGGACAATTATCCTTTGTCCAATAGACACTGTTTTCTAAAGTTAGGAATTTTGTGAGAAAAAAATGCTATAATTTAAGCAAAATTGGGAAAATTACCCGTAAAGCTTGCCTGCTCACAGGAAAAGTATAAAACCAATGTCCAATATTTTTCTAAATTTGTGTTTTATGGAAGATTGTCTTTCAAAATAGCACTTTTATGATTCGATTTCCAGTATCGTGGTGGCTGTGATACGTTTTGATACATATTTTGCATTTTTTCCACAAATTTTTTTCGTACATTTTTTTTTTCAACATTGAATTGAGTTACTATAAGTTCAACTGCGTTGGCCATTTTTAGGGGCGCAAATTTAAATAGCCTAAATATTGTTCTTTCATAATATTATCAGATTATAATGTTGCTTTGCTCTTGTTTCTAAATCCCTTTATGAATTCTGTCTGTGTTTGTGTTTGATGTGTTGTATATACATGTATTATTAATGTTTTGACGAATTTAATATTATAAAATATGTTTACATTGATGAACAGTTTGAAAAACAAGGAATAAACAAGATGTGTTTTGTGAAACACTTATGCCCCCGAGTAGAAGTTAAGAAGAAACATTTAGCAACTTTGAACAACAATTAATGTTTCTGACAAAATAATTTGTAAAAATAAATTCTGGTATTAACTGAAAAGTTAAATCACATCAAATGATGATTGCAATTGGATGCAAACACAGATGTCACCCAACTGATATGTTGTGCTTAAAACACTTGTAGTAGAGTAATAGAGATATAAAAAGTAATTACCATATGAATGACACACACCAAATAAGATGCATTATTGCCAACTTTTTTAAATTCCTCATGGCAGTTCAGATATGTGAGACTACTGAGATCAAGCAATAAAATTTAAAAGGGGGCTTCAAAGCCACTTCCCTGTTGTTTTTAAGTAGAATCATGATACAATAAACCAATGAACAGTGGGATATAGATTAATAGCTTTGCTCTTGTTTCTAAATCCCTTTATGAATTCTGTTTGTGTTTGATGTGTTGTATATACATGTATTATTAATGTTTTGACGAATTTAATATTATAAAATATGCTTACATTAATGTTGCTAGAAGGCATATTCCGCGGAAATGCGACGCATTTTGCCTTTTTCCGGTAAAATTGACGCTAAACCTAAGAATTTCAAATTTCAAAATGAATGAATGGTACCTTTCTTTATGACGTCATTTCTCTTTAATATTGACAGCAAATGAAAGAGCAAGTATGGGCCTTTCCATTGATACCTCACATGTGAGCCCATGTACGTTGAATATACGTTGTATGGAGTTTCCAATATGTCACACGTAAAATCGGATCGATTGAACACCCTAATAGGGGTTCAGGTGATTTTTAAAATAAATACCCAGAATTATTTTTGTGGTGCGAATCTAGTCACTGGAGTACCCTAAGTACAAAAAAGCCAAGAAAACTGCCCTACCTTGTTTAGTCTAGCAGAGCGAGACTCTAAAAAATGCCAATTTTACTTATTTCGTGAAAAGCCGTTCGCTGATTTTAACGACCCATATTCTGAACTCGGTAAATTCCATGTGCATTTATGACGTATTGTCTGTTTATACTATACATGGACAGGGCTCCCAAAGGAAAATAGCACAAAAATACCATGTAACCGGGGCCTTCAAGGTCATTTGTGACGTTTGACATTATATGTCTATGGAGACTTCTTTCATCATATACATATTCCGTGACCTTTTGGACTTATAAGAAGAAAAAAAAAGGAATTTCTGCTCAAAATATCTTGCATACATGTAAACTGTTATCTAATACATCGGCAAACGAATACCGAAGCAAGAATGAGGAAAGGGGAAATTCAAAAATCATAAATCCAAAATAACGGCAAGGCACAGCAACGCGAATTGAGACAGTATGACAAAGAAAAAACAAATAAACAAAAAATGAACAAGAACACCACAGAACATAAGCACTAGCAGTTTGAACCCCTATAAAAAACTGAGGTATCATCAGGTGCTTCGGAAGGGTAAGCATGATCAGCTCAACGCGTGGCACCCGTTACACTGCCAGTGAAAAGTCCGGTTTTGTCACAGTCGGTGTTGGTCAGTCCGGTAACAAACTCTGGATCTACCCAAAGATATCTGTTCTCATTTGTGAAACAGAAACATTGTAATGATCTGTCAAATCGTGGTGACGACCGTGTAGTAACAATTGCAACAGTGACTGAACATACCCTTGATGTATAAGTTTTTGAGACAGTAATTTCGCTCTGTTGACAAATTCGCTGTACAAACTACAAGCACGGCAATAGCGAATGAGTTGTGAAATGTACACGCCATATGCCGGAGAAGTAGGAAAAACGGGAAGTTCATGAATTGTAAATGTATTACTAAGACTGTGAGTTTATTTAGACGGTAAGGAGGCACGTTTAATGCAAAGAGTAAATTTCTCGTGGTCAAAATCTCGGTAATATGTTTTTGCATAAAGATTTCAAATCGCATGACTATGATGTTTGGGGGGTGTACAAAGATATTTACAACAAAAAGAATCTGACCACATCTTTTTAAAATGATTTACAAAAATATTCAAAATTAAGTAGTATATTTTATATGCACTCATCAGGCATGGGGTAATGCTAATGTGTAATTGTAATGCCCTGTAATGCATTACATTTTTACAAAGTAATGCATGTAATGTGTAATGCCACATTTTTAGCATTACATGTAATTGTAATATAATGCATTACATTTTACAAATGCCTGTAATTTAAGCATTACATGGCATTACATAGCATTACTTTTTTCTACTTTGAAACTTCTGGTAAAGCTTTTCAACTATAAAAAAATGTTTAAGTGAAATATATTGGAACTCCGTGTAATTTTGAACATTGTTTTTCTCTTATACCTGCAAGCTTTGCAACTTATTTAAAATACATGAATAAAAATATCTAGTATTCATTTCGAAATTTTATTATGAAAAACATCTAATTTCAATTCTAGTTTTGAAAATTTGCAATCTTTATTTTACAAAACAAACACAAAGTTTCTAGTTATCAAAGTATAATTAGTTCAAAGATCAATGAGTGTCACATTTAAAACTCTTAATTAGTTTACATTTCAATTCAACCATTTCCTTTGACAATTGGATTTATGGCTTTAAATGGTGTTAATTAAAGTGTCAGTTATAAGAAATCAACCATGAATAATATATGGATCTGAAACTGAATTGAACCTTTTTCTCAAAAACTACATATAAAGTTCAATCTTTAAATTTTGAAAAGATCACATAAACTGAACACAGTGAAGGTGAAATAAACCAACATGTATCTACCCTAACCAATCCTAAGGCTTAATTTTAATTGTAAATTTCAAAATTGTACCAGAAAAATTCTGAAAAAGGGGAAAAATGTAAACTACATATACACAGTAAAAGAGATAATACAGTAAATAAATTACATATAATGCAACAAAATACACAAGTACAGAAATTTCAACTAGGAGGATGGATCTTTTCACTTGTAATTTTTTTAATGAATCTGCATTATTTTCAAGAGAAGCAATACCATCAGTTTTAAAAAGATGAGTTTGGTCTTTTTCCTGCTATATAAACATGTTCACAGTATTCACTGTAAATAACTTGCAAAAGAATGATTAACCGGTTCTTTTTTTTTTATAAAATTTGAAAAATGTAATGTGTAATTTAATGCATTACTTTTATACAGTAATTGTAATATAATGCATTACTTTAAAAAACTGAAGTAATTGTAATTGTAATATAATGCTAAATTTTCAAATGTAACTGTAATATAATGCATTACATTACAATGTAATTCGCCCCATGCCTGGTACTCATTCATACTCTGTCTCTCTCACACACAGTTTCAAACTGTTTTATAAAAATGACGTAGTAAACAAAAACCACACAATCTTCATTCATTCATTCATTCATATCTTTATTTCCTCTGAGATAGAGATTTACATGTTATAATATAATTTAACGAATATACAAAATTACATAATCATAAATGTAGTAATGGTTAAGTTAAAGAGGTATATAGATAAAGTATCATATTGAAAAATAATTATTTACAATGTCATATATATAGCTAATGCTGACAATACTGAGTGTATCAGCACGACTCATACAGGACCGGTAGATTTTAACGCACGGTAATAAGTAGATGTGCAGTTTATAATATGTAGATGGCACAGTTTTCTAAAAACTTCAATTGAAGGACATTCTGTTTCGGGTTCTTTCCCAAGCAAGATCTGGTAAAGCTGTTCATCATCATACTCTGACAGTTCTATATACAGCTGCAACGGACAGTGTTCCAAAATATGTCGTGTAAATATTGTATTGATGTGCAGTTACAACATGAATGTACATAATCGTCAGTGAAGCTTCTGTTACACAATAAACAATGCCCTGCTGTTGTATTCGGTATATCTGTAATAAATTTCAAAATTACAAAGGAGTTACGTATTTCTCTTGCACTATTTGACAGTTTCAAAAAATTAGCAACCGCAATAGACTTATGAATATTTTTAAACCTAACAAAGTCACAGTCGTTATTAATTCGATCAATCCATTCCGTTGTATGTAATTCAACAACTGCATTATTCACAATAGCTTTCCAACAGCTTTTTGAAGGAAAATATCCATCAAAAATAAAGTCACTTAAATAATTTTCAAGGTTGTACCTGAACAAAATGTTTAAAATATCTGGAACAAATCCAAAATGACGACGCTAAGTATCAATAAAAACAGAGAATAGTCTAACAAGGAAAATGTTTTTGGTTAGCAATGTGACATCAAGAGAACATAGTTTCTGTAAGAAATACATTTTCTTTTATCAATGTAGGATAATATAGGGTATATACCAACTAGAATTTGACACATATCAGATCTGGTAGTTTTTTTTCAATTTCAAAATATGTTTAACTACAAAGTGTTGAAAGCGATCTAAATTAGCTAATTCACTGTTTTTTAAATTCGACCACATTTCGCAGCCATAAAGAACACTTGGTAAGACGACGGATTTGTAAAGACGTACCATAACACACGGATTAGTATCACCAGAACTGATTCCATTCAGAGAAAAATAAGTACTTCTGCCTTTTCTGCACATATTTTCAAGTCTGTCGCTGCATTTGAATTTTGAATTAAGATCAATACCTAGATGTCTGTAAGTGTTTTGTATA
>MJUU01057230.1:5847-28400 GCA_002080025.1 Modiolus philippinarum | reverse complement strand
TACGATAATAAAAAGAAAGAAAGACGGAATCGGACATGAAAAACCGGAACTGTACTACTTCAAAGTTATCTATTACGGAAAATGGATGCCGAAATACCCGTCATTGGTTTCAATGTAAGTTTTATTTTCATCTTCTGATCTGGTCATAAGAACGTTTTTTGGAAGGAAGTTTTCTATTGATATCATGATATCTCCGAGTACCGTGTATTGATTTTTCTCATTCGCCAAAGTGGCGATTAGACTGAGTTTTTTAATTGCCACATGGAACAATCATTCGCCCCTGGCGAGTGTGGCGACCTTTAGCGCTAACACAGGGTCATGGTGACAGCTATAAAATTGGTTAATGAGCAAAGGTGAAACATATCTGTTGGTGGGCATTGTTTTGCTCTTTTAAAAAAAAATTGCTGTATAAACTACACACAAGACAGTAACAGATCAATTGTTAAATGTACACTCCATATGCTGAAGAGGTACACATAATGCTTCTAAGAGAAAGTTCACAATTAGGGATCTGCTAAAAAATGGAAATAGTTTGGTGGGAAAGCTGTCTGGAGTCTGGGCATTTTGATATATGTTCCATAAAGTTAATAAGGGACTTTCTAGATAGGAGCTCATTTATGTTTTAAGTCATAAATAGGAGGGAAAACAGGTACCAGACTGCATTTCTGTCGGGTTCACACATTCGCTTATTACGAGGATTACCCTCCATCCGAGCACTTTCAATATAAAAATAAGATCATACCATTTAACCAAAAACTTCTGTATTTGAAGCTTATTTTAATGTTCCACATTGTTTAATTTATGTATTTTTTACTTTCATTTCAGGTGTTGTATGTATCCTTATTTATTGGATATCTTGCTTACTTTGTTGCTGCCTTAGTAAAATGTACCGTAGATAAAGTCCGAGATCCAACACCACTCATCACCGTGACGATCACTGTCCTGGCCTTCATTGTTACCTGGTTTATTAGGAAACATTTTGGAGACGATATTAGGAAGAACTTTATCCAGCCTGTTATTGATTGTTTTTCTTCTAAACAGAAACTGTTACTTGCAGTCAAAGTGTAAGTTCTTTTTTCAGCTAAATAAAATCTCCTAAATTCATACTTCTCATATCCCCCTTTTCTTGCATTTTTAAACAAACTTCTTTTGTATTCAGTGTTTATTTTCTATCAAATTTGGGTCCGTTTATAGGACCCAGTCCCAATGGGAAATATGCATATATTTTCCCAAAAACATGACTAATTTTCCCAATCTAAGCTCTGTCGTTAGTTAAAATAATAATCAAATTAGGTAAACGTTTGAAATTGGCCTTTGTACAATATAAACAATGTTTGGAATACTCTCTATAATTGTGAAATTTGCTTAATTGGTTCTAGGTATAAAGAAATGCATAGAATACCTCAGATAATGCATCTTTGTATTTTCCAAAACACCGAAAAATTTCCCAATTTTAAGGGACCCGGACCCAGTCCCAAAAGGGTGAGAAAAAACACTGGTATTACAGTGATATTAAGAAAAGAAGAAAAGGGAGAATAATTTCATGATCATGAAATTTTACACACACATGTTAAAATAATCACAGTGGGACTCTTGACTGTCAAGTATGTTGCTGAACCAAAAACAATTTTCTTCCACTGTTTTAGGTATTTAGCCAGTTTCTACCATTGGCAGTTTAAAATTCTTCATACTATTCATATTTAAAATATCTGTATTTGGCTTCTTTTGGCTATTCTTTCTGGAATAGCTGTATTCATTATAATATAACGTTTTATTTACAGGTTGTTATTAATAGCTGTCATCACAAGTATAATTGTCCTAGTCATTACTTCAGTATGGAACAGACCACAGAATCTGATCTCATTGGCTGGAATAGCTGTATTCATTATAATATTACTTATTTGTTCTGCACATCCTACCAAGGTATGTGTTTCGTGTACTTAGATAGGGGGATTTGATGGGGTCCCATTCCCAAAATCCCGACTTTCCCGTTTCCTGAGCGGGAAAATATTATACAAAGATTCTTAAAGAGGCCACATTTTTGTGTTTCATGGGCTAGATGACACTTGCATTCCATTCCCGTTTTCACTATTTTTCCACTATTCTGTTTCCTGCCTACTTAAAAAGGCAAATCCCGCTTCCGGCTATTATGATTTTTCTGTAGTTTTTTTAGGATTATAAATGTTTAATTATGCTAATTTTTGTGTATTAAGATTTTTTATGCCCCTGCAACGAAAATTCAGGGGGGATATTGTTTTACCCTTGTCTGTCCGTCGGCCGTCTGTCTGTTCTTTACTTCATTCGTTCGTCAGTACTAATGAAAAACACAACTATTGATCTTGTTGATGTTTTTCAGACACTTAGCAAGCAAAAATCGTACTGCTTCAAAATAATCTTAGTTACAATAAGTACACACATATATCTTTTGCAATGTTCAGAATGGCCGTGGTTGCCATGGAAACTGAAAAAAAGTGGGAAATTTCAAAGTACCTCAAATTGGATGATACAGGAAGGTTGTCAAGCTCCCATATAAATGATTGAGAATTTTCAAAAAAAGTTGCGCATGCCTATGCCATTGGAATTGGAAAAAGGCAGGAAAATTCAAAGTGCCACAAATTGGATGAAACTTTACAGGAAGGTTGCTTAGCACCCAAAGAAATGATTTTTGGGCTAAAAATTTCACCTGTATATTTTGTGGAAAAGGTAGGATGTATATCATTGTGTCTATACTTGTACTGTGTCAACACCTGTATTGTGCACAACACTTAAAATTGCACTTGCCATATTGATTCAGGGTTAAGTGAGCAGGGGCATAATTGGTTGCCATTCTGTGACAACTCTAGTTTGTTTCTGCATCAGGAATCTTACTGATTTTGGAGGCAAACTTTTAAACCTAAGTCAGTTAGTAATTGGACATTTTGTATAATTCAGCATATACTGTACATTCTGTACCAGGTTGGACAGATTCCACAGTATGTACAGTACATCATTTATTAACAGCAAATATTCACAATGCTATTTCAGGTAAATTGGAGGCCTGTAATTGGTGGATTTACTCTCCAGTTTTTCTTTGCTGCATTAATATTGAAGTGGAATGTTGGATACCAGATGTTTGAATTCCTTGGGAAACAAGTACAGACTTTCCTAACATTTACAGATAAAGGAACAGAGTTTGTGTTTGGTGCAAAATATACTGATCATTTGTTTGCTATGAAGGTACAAGGCAAAATATACTGATCATTTGTTTGCTATAAAGGTACAAGGCAAAATATACTGATCATTTGTTTGCTATGAAGGTACAAGGCAAAATATACTGATCATTCGTTGGCTATGAAGGTACAAGGAAAAATATACTGATCATTTGTTTGCTATGAAGGTACATAGCTAAATACTGTAAACCAACTAATTTTCGCGGTTTTCGTGAACGTGAAATAATCGTGAAAATTAATCGTTGCTTATTAGCTCACCTGACCAAAAGGGTCAGTGTGAGCTATTGCCATCACTTGGCATCCGTCCTCTGTCCGTCGTCTGTAAACTTTTCACATTTTCATCTTCTCCTCTGAAACAACTGAAGCAAATTCAACCAAACTTTACAGGAATGATGTATGGAAGGAATTTTACAAAGATAGCTCATTACATTCCAATCTGATAAAAAACATGGCCGCCAGTGCGGAACTTAGGTTCAACATAGGACCCTTTGGGAAAAATCACTTTTCCATCAACTCCTCTGAAACTGCTTACGCAAATTCAACCAAACTATACAGGATTGATGCACTAGAGGTCCTTTACAAAGATCGCTCATTTTATTCGGATTCCACAAAAAACATGGCCGCCAGCACAGAACTTATGGGAAATTCACATTTTCATCTTCTCTGAAGAAACCACTGAAGCAAATTCAACGAAACTTAAGAGGAATGATGTATGGAAGGTCCTTTACAAAGATTGCTCATTTTGTTTCATTCCGATAAAAAACATGGCTGCCAGCACAGAACTTAGGTTTACCATAGGACCCTATAGGAATAATGACATTTTCATTTTCTCCTCTGAAACCACTGAAGCAAATTCAACCAAGCTTTACAGGAATGATGTATGCAAGGTCCTTTACAAAGATTGCTCATTTAGAACGGATCCGATAAATAACATGGCCGCCAGCGCAGAACTTGGATTTAACATAGGACCCTATGGGAAAAATCACATTTTCATCAACTCCTCTGCAACTGCTGAAGCAAATTCAATCAAACTTTACAGGAATGATGTACTAAAGGTCCTTTGCAAAGATTGCTCATTTTATTCTGAGTCGACAAAAAACATGGCCACCAGCACGGAACATGTTTAACATTGGCCCTATGGGAAATTCACATTTTCATTTTCTCCTCTGAAACCACTGAAGCAAATTCAACCAAACTTTACGGAATGATGTATGGAAGGTCCTTTATAAAAATTGTTCATTTCGTTCCGATCCCATAAAAAACATGGCCGCCAGTGCAGAACTTGGGTTTAACATAGGACCCTATGGGAAAATCACATTTTCATCAACTCCTCTGTAACTGCTGAAGCAAATGAAACCAAACTTTACAGGAATGATGTACTAAAGGTCCTTTGCAAAGATTGCTCATTTTATTCCGAGTCGACAAAAAACATGGCAGCCAGCACTGAACATGGCCCAATGGGAAATTCACATTTTCATCTTCTCCTCTGAAACCACTGAAGCAAATTCAACTAAACTTAATAGAATGATGTATGGAAGGTCCTTCACAAACATGAATCATTTTGTAATGATCCCATAAAAAACATGGCTGCCAGTGCTGATCTTAGTTTTAACATTGGACCCTATATGAAAAACATCATTTTCAACAACTACTCTGAAACTATTGAAGCAAATTCGAGCAAACTTTACAGAAATGATGTCCTGGAAGGTCCTTTATAAAGATTTCTCATTTTGTTGGGATACGACAAAGAAAATAGCTCCCATCATCGAAATTGGTTTAGAATGGTACCCATATATTAAAACATTTTTTTCATTACATGCACTTAAATTATTGAAGCAAATACAGTCAAACTAAGAATGCTTATTTTGTTTTGATCTGATAAAAACAAGACAGCCAGCACAGAACATATTTTATCATAGGATCCTATGGGATAAATATCACTTTCATCACCTGCTGAAAGCATTTTGTCAGGTGAGCGATTCAGGCTCATTATCTGAGCCTCTAGTATATCTTATTCTTACATAAATGTATTAACAAAATAGAAAATCGCGAAAATTAGTTGGTTTACAGTATACTGATCATTTGTTTGCTATGAAGGTACAAGGCAAAATATACTGATCATTTGTTTGCTATGAAGGTACAAGGCAAAATATACTGATCATTTGTTTGCTATGCACATGATGAAGATTCAAAACAAAAAAATATATTAATAATTTTCTGTGAAGGTACAAAGTTTGCTAAATATGCTGTATCATTTGTATGCTATGACGGTTCAAAGAAGAATTTACTATTCATTTTGGTTGCTATGTAGGTACCAAAAAATTAAGAGAGATGTTCAGCAAATCTGAGTCAGTATGTGAATACAGTCAAAACCTCTTATGTGACCATCAAAGAGAAATGTGAATAACAGTCACATATCACAGGTGGTCACTTGATATGGGTTCAGTCTATTGATACACTATCATTACACTCAGAAAAACTCTAACATAAAAGACAGGGTTTGCCTAATGCAGATGGTGACTAAGGAAGGTTTGGCTGAAACAGCATTGGCAATGATGTGAAGAGATCTTCTTCTAATGGTGTTATATTTAACTTATAATCATTATATAATGACAATATTGGTCTATTAATGCATGTAGTATGCACATACCCTTTTTAGTGTTTACATCTGCCATAATTGAGTGGCCATTCTGTATCTTGTACATGCCAGTGAAGATTAATTTCATGAAAATCAGACAAGGAGTTACTTCAGAACAATATTTTGAAAAAAATGTAGTTTGATTAGTGTTGTACAATCTGTTGAAATTTCAACCCATTATCAGTTATAATCAGATATGGGCAACCAACCAATTATCTATTACTATCAGTTAATGGCTTAATGTTAACATTTGTATGGTGTAAATAAGAGTTACTTATATAGAGAGCATTATCACGAGATATAGACTACCCAAGGGATAGCGATATGTACTGACCCAATGATAATGCCCGAGCCGTAGACGAGAGTATTATTGATGTGTCAGTCCATATCACTATCCCAGGGATAGTCTATATAGTGATAATGATCTCTATATAAGTAACTATTGTGTTTATTTTATTGAAGAACATTTGCATTTTATCTAAACATTAACACTTAATTATCAACGATAACAGTTGCATATAAATCAGAAAACTTAACAGTTTTTCTTGTAAATTTAAGGGGGTAGACCTGGGGTAGGAGGAGATAACTCTGTTTTTCACTTTTTTATTACTTACACAAACAAATAGAATCATTGCAATAGGTATGATCAAAATTTTAGAACTGTAAAATTTTTTCCACACAGCAAATAAATATTCACTTTGTCATGAAAACAAATACTCAACATCCAGTCATTTATAATGAGTCCATTTTATCCTACATTTATGCAATACTGTCCAAAGATAATGAAAATCTGTAAAAGTCAGATTTCTTCCAAGGGAGGTAATTTATAGTGCAGATTCAGCAATATTTTTGATTTTTACCCACTTTATTCTAAATTAAGAAAAAATGGGACGGTAGAATTTTCTAAAATTTTGATATATCTTTCATATACCAGTTTTCTTTCTTTTCTCAGTTTTTGGTGAAAATTAAACGACAGAATTTTTTACTAGAGGTGTTTGAATAGAGTAAAAATTTCAGCCTATACTGTTCAGAACACCCACTTATTTCTGTTCAAAGTTGTTAAATTTACTATCATTATTCGTGCTTACTTTCAGACATGTCTAATCTACAGAATTTTGCATTTGAAATCATTCTAAATCAAATACAAATTTAATTAGAGCCAATTTTATACATCACAATCAAGTCCTGAACGGACCAAATAACAAGAGGAAACAAGGTATCTTTGATGACCACTAGACATAAAACGGGACGGTAGAAATTGTTGAAAATTGCTTAAAGTGGACATGAACATATGTAGTTTTAATACTGAAAATATCAAGAAAATTAAACGAGCGGAAAATTTTAGGCCTACCCAGGTCTACCCCCTTAAATTAAATTGTAGTTAAGTTCAACAATTAAGAAATATAATTGTGGATTACAATATTACACAAGAAAAAAAAATCAATTGCATTGTGAATACAATTAAAATCTATCAGTCAATACCATAAAATTTGGACCAGTCCATATCATGATACTGACTGACAGCATAAATACCATTGATAATGAATACCACATGACCACTTCTACACCAATCAGGAAAGGTTATTTACTTCTGATATAAAATAAAAGGGGTGATATTTTACAAAAAATTTGGCTATTATCTATATATTTTCTTACATAAAACCCATGAAAGTTTTCTTTCTATAACTAGTGCAATTTTAACTTATTAAGACACATTAAGAATATTGTCAGGTTGAATTCATAAAAAAAATATAAATTGACCTGAAGGAAGACCAAAATAATGCTATTTAAAAGGACAAGAGAAAATTTGATTGATAATCGATTGCCCAAAACTTCAACCGATTAATCCTATCTAGATGCCCAACCAACCTGTTTAAGACTTTTTTGATCTGACATTAGAACATCACTAGGTTTGATAGTAAATGAAACTTTTTTTAGCTCACCTGTCTATGCCAGGGTGAGCTATTGCCATCACTTGTCGTCCGTCATCCGTCCGTGGTTAGCTCACTTTCAAAAATCTTCTCCTCTGAAACCACTGGGTCAAATGGAACCAAACTTTAACTGAATCATCACTAGGGTATTTAGTTTCAAATTTGTTATTTTGTATGTCTTAGGTCAAACAACATAACATGGCTGCCGTTACTAAAAATAGAACATAATTTTTGGCAAATTTCTCAAAAAACATTACAGTAACAAAAATCTGACAGGAGTAAAAATGATCAGCATGAGAAGATCTACCCATGCTGAAAGTTTGAAGAAAATCTGATGACCCTTCTAAGAGTTATTGCCCTTTTTCCATAAAATTTTCAAAATGTTGATGTTTTTTATTTTTTATTAAAAAAACTGATAGAGGTTAAGTTCTAATTGCAAAAATGTTCAGCATGTTAAGATCTACCAACATGGATATTTTGAAGAAAATCCAAGTAGCTATATATGAGTTGTGGCCCTTTATTGGTCAAATTTTTCGTGATTTTTATACCCCCCGCAAACAAAGTTTGGGGGGGTATATAGGAATCACCCTGTCTGTCTGTCTGTCCGTCTGTCCATCCATCTGTCCACACTTCTCGTAAGCGCAACTCCTCTTAAACCACTTGAAGGATTTTGATGAAACTTTACACAAAGGAAGGACACTATATGGAGATGTTCATGAAGGAATATAATTATTGTCCGAAACCATGAAGCGGAGATAATTCGACTTTGACTTTTTGTTGATTCCTTATGGTTACCTCGTAAGCACAACTCCTCTTAAACCACTTGAAGGAATTTAATGAAACGTTACACAAAGTAAGAACACTATATGGAGATGTGCATGAAGGAATATAATTATTCTCCGAAACCAGGAAGGTGAGATAATTCGACTTTGACTTTTCGTTGATTCCCTATGTATGGGTTACCTCGTAAGCGCAACTCCTCTTAAACCACTTGAAGGATTTTGATGACTTTAGACAAAGGAAGAGCACTATATGTAGATGTGTAAAATGTCAAATAGGCTGAAAAAAGGGGAATTTTATATTTGTCTGATTTAGACAGAGTGTTTTCATTGGAACCCTTGTGAAAATTTCTTTCTTGAAGATTATATCATTGTGTCCATACTTGTATTGTGTCCATACTTGTACTGTGTCCACACCTGTATTGTGTCCACACCAACTTAATTTTGCACTTACCATATCGATTCAGGGTTCAATGAGGGGGGGGGTATATTTGGCTGCCATTCGGCGACAGCTCTTGTTTACTTTTTGTCCAATATTTCAAAAACGCTTCGAGATAAATGTCAAGTTTAAATTGCAAAAATGTTCAGCATGTTCAGGACTATATTTTATTGATCACATTCAAGTTTTCCGACCGCCTCCAAGATGGCCGCCAGTGGGGAACTTAGTTTACCATTTGATCTAATGGGAAAATTCATACAAAGAACTTCTTCTTGAGAACCACTGAATGGATTTGAACCAAACTTGGCATGAATGATGCTTATGAGGTATTGTCCAAGTGTTGTTACTTTGGTGCCGATCCATCATCCAACATGGCCGCCAGTGGTTATCTTAATTTTAACATTGGACCCTAAGTGAAAATGCATACCGGTAAAAGAACTACTTAAGAACCGCTGAATGGATTTGAACCAAACTTGGCATGAATGATGTTTATGAGGTACTGACCAAGTGTTACTACTTTGGTGCCAATCTGTTTTCTTATATGACTGACAGCATTGGACCCTATGGGAAATGCACACAAAGATCTTCTAGAGAACTGCTGAATGGATTTAAATCAAACATGACATGATTGATGCCTGTCAGGTGCTGACCAAGTGTCACCAGCTGTGAACTTAATTTAACAAAAGATCTTCTAGAGAACTGCTTAATTCCAAACTTTGCTTATGAGAAGCTGACAAAGTGTTGTTACTTCAGTGCTGATGCATCATGCAACATGCTGCCAGCAATGAATTGGACCCTAAGGGGAAATGCATACAAAGATATCATGGAAAACCATTGAATGGATTCAATTTAAACATTGCATAAATGAAACTTGTGAGATTTTGACCAAGCTTGTTACTTTGGTGCTGATCCGTCTTCCAACATGGCCACCAGTAGCAAAATTTAGTTTAACATTGGACCCAGTGGGAAATGCATTAACAGATCTTCACCTCTGAAACTGCTTGAACAATTTCAGTAGAATTTTGATATGATAGTCCTTATGTGACCCTCTTCAAAGTTTTATGTTAAATAGCTGCCAGCAGGGAACGTAGATTAACATAGGCCCTTAAGTTTGGAAACTGCATTCAAAAATCTTCTCTGAAACTGCTTGAACAATTTTAATTAAATTTTATAAAAAGTTTCTGATTTTTATGTACATACACCACTGGCCAAAGACGGACCATAAATTGGGAATTATAATGCTGCAGGACCCAGGTGAGCGATACAGGCTCATGAGAGCCTCTTGTTTATATAAAATAATACATTTGTAATATGATAATTGAACTTCATATATCTTGGGTGATAGTTTTCTGTAGATACATGTAGTAATATTTTCATGACATGTATATATTTTAGGTTTTACCTGTGATAGTTTTCTTTAGTTGTGCCATATCAGTCTTGTATTATATTGGAGCTATGCAGATAGTCATCAATAAAATAGCCTGGGTTATGAAGGTTACCTTGGGAACGACTGCTGCCGAATCTTTATGTGCTGCTGGTAACATTTTCATTGGACAGGTAAGCAAGAAGGAAGAATATATCTTGCTCATTAATTGTTGCCAGGGTTGGCAAAAAAGCGGGAAATACTCATATTTCCCAGGACGGTGGGAAATACTGGGAATTCCCGGGAAATACTGGTAATTCCCGGACAATACTGGGAAATATACTGTCAAATGATATAACTTCAAAACATTGTAGTTTAAAGTGCAACAAATAGATCAAATATGTCTTAATAGATGTATACATAGGGAATTTCATTTTCTCCCACTACCATATGACTATTCCAAATAAGTAAAGCAATAACAGTCTTCCGATTTTCAGTATTAAAAAACATCACCTCCATTCAATGGTAATCATTGTAATTCCTTGAAATGCATTTGCTTTATATTCATGTTTTTATAAACAAGAATAAAATGCATTAAGGTACTAATATTTGTCATAAATATTTCATTTAACAACTAAAATTTGTCAAATGTGAGAGTGTTAATTACTAAAACAACATTAATGTCAATGATGGGCTTGGGTATGTTTAATTTTTCAATACATCAAATTATTTCATAAAGGAATGTTTTCATAACTAGGCCCTATCAAGTTAATTTGTAGATTCTCATCCACCTGGTACAAGAAATCTGGGGTGGAGGTTTTATTTTTTATTATTTACTAATTTTCACTAAAATTGATAGGAAGTTCAGGAAAATTTCTGAATAATTGAAAATAAAAAAAAATTGAGCTTAGAAAAAATGGGCGGGTGGGGATGAGAATCTTTTAATTAATTTGATGTGGCCCTACCCAGATTTTAAAATAATATGAAAAATACACATGTTTTTTTTAATTTAAAAATTAATTAAATGCATTTTAAACACAATTAAATTTAAAAAAAAATAGAATTTAACAAATAGTTTAGAGTATTTTTGTGTCAAAAGGACTTGATTTGAGTCATTTTTTTCATATTTCCCAGTATTTCCCACTTTTTGAAAATGAGCAGTATTTCCCAGGACGGTAATTCCCGGTAATTATCAGTGGGAATTACCGCCACTGGTATTTCCCGGCCAACCCTGATTGTTGCCCTTTGGTCTTTTGAAAAGAATTTATAATCATCACTCAAATAATAAAAGCATTGAAAAAAGATATACATTGGTACACATTTTTATACCTCTACCTAATGTATTTTAGGGGTCAACCTGTCTGTCCATGCTTTTTTTAAGGATAAATATTCTTTACATTTCAAGGATTTGATGAAACTTTACACAACACTTTACATAGTGCATGTTGTCTGACACCATTCAGGGGTGATAATTTGACATTGACTTATACATTAATTCCTCGTCTGCACAGATGACCTTGCAAGTGCAACTCTTAACCCTTTCACCGATAGTGTCCCAGGCGGAAGTAACTCTGAGACGATGGCTTCCCTGACAGAGTGAACACATTGATTGGTGCTACACTTAAAATACCTACCAAAAATTCAATTTTGGGAGTAGAATCTTACTTTTTTTTGCTCCAGAATAAACGATTATAGACCTTCATATTTGATTTATTTTCTCGTCAATTACGTATATATTTTCGTGTGAACATTTGAATACCACGCACGAAATTCGTCCGATTTTGGAAAAATTTGCATTTCTGTTAAAAATTCCAAAAGAAATTTTATGAAAATGAGAAAACCTCAAGGAAGTGAACATTTCACCAATGCGATACTCTTTCGTTATGATTTCCTGGCTAAAATTCTCATTTCCGTCAAAACTGTATACTCCTTTGTCCATAAAATCACGAAGAATTTCATCAAAATTTCTTCCCAATCTTTAAATTAGTGTAAAATCCACATTTTTCGTCCTTCTTTCATCCAGTTTTTTGCAACGGAAGGGCCATTCTTATTTATATCTCGGAAACTTATCAAAGAAAGACAACTCTAGTCTAAATCGATATACGAGGCGGGAAATTCAAACATGTATTGAATCCCGCTAGAGGGGGACTCGTCGTCTGTTGTCTGAAGCAAGAATCCCGGTGTAGGACTTGTCGGCGAAAGGGTTAAACCGGGTGAAGGATTTTGATAAAAAATTTACACAAATGAAGGACACTATTGGCAATTGTGAATGAAGGGGAGATGATTTGACGTTTGGAAATGGGGTGATATACATGTATGTACCCCTTACGTTTTCGCAAAAGTACCTCTAGTTAAATATGAGAAACTAAATCAAATTATAAATACTTAAGATGTGTTGAGTTCTACAAAAGACCCTACAAACTCATATGTTCATATGCAAGTCTTGATTTAGGCTGTAAACATTAAATACATGTACATGTATATACATGTGGTTAATGTACAAGGTGTGAAAAGTTTGTATAATGTGTTTTACAATATTGTACTCTTTGTGAAATTTTGAATCTTAAATTATAACCTCACTTGTTAGAGAGTGGGGTATACTGCATTCACCTTGTCTGTCCGTCCGTCCGTCCGTTTGTCCTTCCGTTCGCCTGAAAATTTATATCTGTCACAATTTTCTTAGCTATTAGTGGAGGGATTGATTTGAAAATTGGTATGCAGCCTCTGTATGATGTGTTTTAAGGAATGTCCTATTTTGAGTCCTGTTGGATGTGTACTTCCTGTTTAACAAAGTGTGGACTTATTTAGGAATTGTAGCAAAACATGAATTTTTCGTCACAGTTTTCTCAGCTTCTATAAGTGGGATTGTTCTCAAAATTGATACACAGCCTCAATATGATTAGTTGTAAGGAATGTCCTATTTTGAGTTGTGTCAGATGTGTACTTCCTGTTTAATGAAATGTGGACTTAGTACGAAATATAGCGAAACATGATTTTTTTCGTCACAGTTTTCTCAGCTTCTGTAAGAGGGAATGATTTCAAAATTTGTACGCAGCCTCAATATGGTTAGTTGTAAGGAACGTCTTATTTTGAGTCATGTCAGATGTGTTTTTCCTATTTAACGAAATATGGACTTAGTTACCAAATGAAGTGAAACATTAATTTTTCGTTGCAGTTTTCTCAGCTTCTGTGAGAAGAATTGATTTCAAAATTGGTATGCAGCCTCAATATGATTAGTTGTAAGGAACGTTTTATTATGAGTCCTGTCGGAGGTGTACTTCCTGTTTTAAGAAATGTGGACTTAGTTACGAAATATAGTGAAACACAATTTTTATGTCAGTTTTCTCCGCTTTTATAACAGGGATTGATTTCAAAATTGGTATGCAGCCTCTATATGATTAGTTGGTTACTATTCTTGAGGATTATATCATTGTGCCCATACTTGTATTGTGTCCAAAACCTGTATTTTGTCCACACACACTTAAATTTGCACTTGCCATATTGATTCAGCATTCAGTGAGTGGGGGTATCACTGGTTGCCATTCAGCGACAGATCTTGTTTAATCTATACAAAAATTTTGTAAAGTTAGTTTTATACATGTATATATATATATAGTCAATTTATTATAATTAGTGAATGGTATTGACACCAAACCAATATGAATAACCATAACTTCTTTGCTAAAATGTGAATTTTCACTGAGCATGTTTCCATATAATAAGGAATATTAAATAAATTAAAAAAAAATCATTTTTTTTACATTTTAATATTGCAAACAGGGCAATGTGTATTTATGGTGGAAAGTGAAAAGGACTTGAAAGGTGGAATGTCAACAGAGCTGAATGTATGGCAGTCGAGTATAATAAAATGACTTTTTGTTTATTGATATTTTCAGACAGAGGCTCCAATCATGATCCGTCCATTTCTAGCTTTGATGACAAAGTCAGAACTCCATGCAGTGATGACCGGAGGATTTGCTACAATAGCTGGTGGTGTATTGGCAGCTTACATATCATTTGGGGTAAACTTCTAATGTTGAAATAAAACATTCTATATACATTTCAAGTAAAAGTTAGAGTCACTACTCATTGAAAACAGTCTTGTGATATATTTTTTCCTCTGATTGATGAGTTGTTATCTAGTAAATCCTAATTACCAGAAAACGATGTTACACATGATAAAATTATTTTCTATATTACACTTAACTACAAAAGACACTGTCAAAGTTGTTATGTTGATCCAGTCACTTAGTTAAGGTATCAGTCAATACCTCACTGTGAATTTGTTCAAAATTGGTTTGGTTATGCTTAATATTTTCAGTCCGACTAAAATAAAATGAAAAAGGCAAGTATATTTCATAGGTGTAAATAAATAACAAAATACCAATGTTCCTGTGAATTTAGTGTCTGCATATCTCTTCAGTGCACATGGTGCAGATGAAATAGAAACATTTGGAAATCCATAAACTGAAATATGTTATGTGTAAAAACTGATTGAGAACAAAACAGTCCAGCAGCAGTCGCATTGACCCAGTGGTAATAAATAACAAATACTGCAGTTACTGTGAATTTAGTTTCTGCATATGCACATTTCAACAACTTATTTCAGCGCAGACCAAATCAAACCATTTGGAAGTTCATGAACCTAAATATGTGTAAAAGCTGACAAAGGACAAATTACCAATGCAAGTGGGAATGTGACATTGTGATGACCTAGTCTGTCTTTCAGAATAAATTATTTTCCAAGAACATTGCAATTTGATTTAGTTTACTTTCTGTGCTTCACATTCCAATTCTGTTTTCAAAGTTTATTTGTTGATTTCAGGTTCCAGCTGAACATTTACTATGTGCCTCGGTAATGAATGCTCCATGTGCCTTAGCTGTATCAAAACTTCTCTATCCAGAAACAGAACAGAGTAGACTGTCAAGGTCATCTGATTTACAACAGGAAGAAAGGTAGAATTCTGGGAATTATTTATTGTTCAGAAATAGTAGTTTATATATGTTACAGTACAAATTGGAATCAAGTAGGATCCAGAATCCCCCTAATATGAATTGGAATTCTAATTTCTACTGGGACAAATTAGAATTCTGATTTGTACTGGATTTGATCCAGTACAACTTGGAATTCCAATTTCTACTGGGACAAATTAGAATTCTGATTTCTACTGGATTTAATCTAGTATAAATTGGAATTCCAATTTCTCCTAGGACAAATTGAGATATCCTGATTTATACTAGTAGGATTCTGGATCCTACTTGCTTAAATCAATAAAAACTGTGGAAGAGAAGTATAACATTATTAATAAAATGTCCCTTCCACTGTTTTGGTGATCATTGAATTAAAAGATCAATTTAGAAAGAATAAGATTAATTGTCTCATTGTATAAAAGATATAGATTCTTAAACTTTGGAGAACACTAGTTTTTATAAGTTAATTTTTAATATGGAAGAACACATGGAAGCATTTTGCAAAAAAAAAATATTGGATCATTCTAAAGAAGGCATACCTAAAAAACCTAAATATAGTATCCCAAAACGGACAAAATCTCGCATCCCACGATATATTTCCAATTATCCCGAGATGCTTATCCTTCTCATTATAAGTCCTTGTTCAGACAATGGAATGCATCCATGAAATCTTATCAGGGAGAAGGTACATTTCTTTTGAAAATCTTTGTTTTAAGTGTGTTTGATCTAATAGTATGATGCTCGGCGTAGCCCTTTATTACAGGATCGTAACCCTTTATTGAGTTATTGCAGCTTAAGCCTCTCAAGTTCAATTTAATTTTGAAATAGACTGTAGAAATTAAACCTGTTGGCAGATTTTACCAAAATCAAGTGTGATACTTGTTGCTTATAATTCTGTTTGGTTAAGAATGCCTGGTTTACAGTAATATACAGTAATATACACAGCTTACCAACATGAAAGCAAACATACATTTGTTGTAAGTAGGCAAGTTAAATGCATTTGTGGAGATGACTAAATACTGTGGAAGTACTTTTATTCATGGACATCAGTTTTTGTGGTTTTGATAAATATCACTATTTCATGGGCACTTAAATACGTGGTTTTGAATTCTATGCATTAAACTCCATGCAAAAGAGACATTTCGTTGGGAACTTAATTTCGTGGTTTTAGCTAACCACGAAATCCACGAAAATTGGAGCCCCACCAACAATAGCACTTTCACAGTAAGCTGTGATGATCCTGAACAACCCAGAGATCAGGAAAATGTCTTTATCCCTTGCTCTTTCATTTGAGGAAATATTGATCCCTTGGTATGATGTGCCTTGAAATCAGAAAAAAAACAAACAAAAGAAAACACATACAATGACTGAAAGTCTTAATGTTAGGCAACAATCTTAAAGAAAACTCAACAACAGAAATACAAGTTAAAAAATAAAAGACATACATGTATAAGTATTTTACGAAAGGATATGGAGTAAATTACCATGAGACCATAACACATATGTGAACTCTTAACTGCAATAATTTTAATGAGCTGTATGGCCATTTCGGTAATTAATTCCTCAGCAGCAGCACTAGAACCCAGACATAGAAAATCGATAATCTCAAAAAAATGGTTAAAATGCATAAAACAAAACGAAATCCGAATAATCAGTAATATCAAATATAGCTAAGGACAAAAATACGAAGGAGGGAGTTATACCTTGGTATTTAGAATTTACATAAATTTAGATAATAGTAATTTAACAAAGTGTACACATGAGATATTTTCTAATGCACAAGTACACCATATCCAAGAAAAATAAAGAGTATACATCTCTAAAAAGGAGAATTGTTTCACCAACTTCACACTGCATTAAAAGTAAACAACAATTGCAACTCTGGACAACGGGATTTTTTACGGGCACTACCAAAAGCCAATGAAATCATAAGACCTACCCTCTCTATACTATTTTCCTATAGTATATCAACATGAAGGATCTCATGGGTAAACTGCAAAAATCACCACTTCCAAGTTCCTCTTCCGAAATTGATTTGTCTAACTCATTTGCTGACTATTTTTTTCATAAATAAAGTTACAACCATTCGAGAAAATCTCAGGTCTGCTATGCAGATGATACGCAGGTTTATATGGTCATCAAACCTAAAGAAGACTGGTCAGATCACTTCAGAAGGCTGGAAATTTGTCTAGCTATTAATATATTAAAGTTCTTGGATGTGTCAAAATATGTTAAGTTGAATAAGGACAAAACTGATCTTCACCCCGAAACATCTTAATTGTAACATTCCTGATTTGAAATTGAAGGTCGGAAATTCAACTATATGCAGTGTACATGTGCTGATTGTAAAAAATCTTGGAGTCTACTATGACAGTCATCTGACAAACGATAAACAGGTATCAGCTATTGTTTGATCTTGCCATTTTCATATTTGTAACATTGGACGTATATGGCGCTACATTACAACACCTGCATGCAAGACTGGTGAATGCCTTGATAACATCAAGACTTGATTATGGCAACACCTTGGCACATTGAACAAATTACAAAAGGTCCAGAATATGGCAGCACGCCTAATTACCGGTGCAAAAGGTCGTGAACATATTTCTCCGATACTAGCCGAATTACACTTGTTACCTGGAGAGTTCAACATAGCGACTGATCGTTCCTAAAGTGCGCACTAAAACTTATGGCCATAGACAGTTTGATTGGGTAGCTTCCTACTTATGGAACAATCTCCCAGACAGTTTAAGACAGTGCAGTTCTTTGGTTTCTTTTAAGTCACAGTTGAAAACACATTTTTATACTGTCCGTCCGTTTGAGGGTTTACATGGTTTGTCCGCGCAACTCCTCTTACAGTTTTTATGCTAGAAAGTTTTTATTTTGCAGATCATTTGTACATATATTGAAGATGTGCATGTGATAAAGATTTAGATTTTGGTGCATTTCTGTCAAAAATGTACATTGTTGAACTTAGTAATTTTTGGTGATTTTTCCATTTTTATACGACCGCAAAAAAAATTTTGAGGTTGTATAATGGTATGATACTGGCGGCGGCGTCGTCGTCGTCGGTGTCTGTGGACACTTTGTTTCCGTGCAATAACTTAAGTTCTTGTTGACCAATCTTTATGAAATTTTAACACAATGTTTCTTGGCACAAAGGGAAGGCTGGGATTGCTTTTGGGTATTATAGCCCCTCCCATTTCTGAAAAAAGGGCCAAATTGGGTGTTCTCATATATTAGGTTGTAGAATATTTATTATCTATCAGATTTTTATGGGTTTCTTTCAGTGTGCTCCTTATTAAATTTCCAATCAGTAGTGTGTAAACGGATTTCACATTGCATGTACCGTTCATGAGATCAATGGGGCCCTAACAGGGGGAATCTCCCCCCCCCCCCCCCCCCCCAAAATTTAAAAAACAAATTTTAGTCCGATTTTGATGCAGTTTTTTTCAATGAATTCCTTATGAAAAATTAATACATCGCTCGATTATTAGATTTTTGTTAACTTGTTTCATTTCCAAGCTATGAGGGGCCAAACAGAGCCAAAATTGCAAATTTGCAGATTACCTAAAACTTTTATTTTTCATCGAATTTCGATGGGATTTTTTTCTTTGGATTCCTCTTGATATAAGCTTTCAGATGTATGCCAATGGATTTGGTGTAGCTCTTACCATTTCTGCGCTATGAGGGGCCGAAGGGGGCCAAAATCGTAAATTTACAGATAACCTTAAATTTTTATTTTTCATTGGATTTCGATGGGATTTTTTTCTTTGGATTCCTCTTGATGTAAGCTTTCAGTGTTATGTCAATGGATTTGGCGTAGCTCTTACTGTTATCGAGCTATGAGCGGCCGAAGGGGGCCAATATCGTTAATTTACAGATTGGCTGAAATTTTTATTTTTCATCGGATTTTGATGGGATTTTTTTCTAAGGATTCCTCTTGATATAAGTTTTCTGCACTATGTCAATGGATTTGGCGTAGCTCCTACCGTGTCCGAGATATAAGGGTTCAAAGGGGCCAAAACTGCAAATTTGCAGATTACCTAAATTTTTATTTTTCTTCGGATTTCAACAGGATTTTTATACCCCGCCACACCAAGTGGCATGGTATTATGTGATACCCTCAGTCGTGTGTCCGTCTATCCGTCTGTCTGTCCGTCCGTCCCCTGAAGGTTTCCGACTGATAACTTGTGAACGAAATAATGCAAGGTCTTCAAACTTGGTATGCAAGTTGTTTACCACAAAACTCAGGTCAAGTTCGATTTTGGGTTCAGAGGTCCAAGGGGTTCTGGAGTTATGCCCCTTGAAACTTTGAAATTTTGCGAATTTTAGGATTTCCGACTGATAACTTTTGAACGAAATTACACAGGGTCTTCAAACTTAGTATGCAAGTTGTTTACTACAAAACTCAGGACAAGTTCGATTTTGGGTGCAGAGTTCCAATGACTTCTGGAGTTATGGCCCTTGAAACTTCGAAATTTTGCGAATTTTAGGGTTTCAGACTGGTAACTTGTGAACGAAATAACACAAGGTCTTCAAACTTGGAATGTAAGTTGTTTACCACAAAACTCAGGTCAAGTTTGATTTTGGGTTCCGAGGTCCAAGGGGTTCTGGAGTTATGCCCCTTGAAACTTTGAAATTTTGCAAATTTTAGGGTTTTGTACTCATAACTTGTGAATGAAATAACATACTGTCTTCAAACATGGTATGTAAATTTTTTACCACAAAATACAGTCCAATTATAATTTTGGGTTCAGTGGTATACATGTACATCGTTGTGGAGTTATGGCCCTTTTAACTTAGAAATTTTGTGAAACTTGGGGGGGGGGGATATCATGTAATCCACCATTACTATTTTTTTCTATGGATTTCTCTTGATATAAGCTTTCAATAGTTTGTCAATAGATTTGGTGTAGCTCTTACTGTTAAGGGGTCAAAGAGGAATCATAAGGAGTCATAAGATCTAATTTTTATTTTCCTTAGTTTGTGTCCAGCTAATTACTGGGTCAATCCCCATATTGTGTCCAACTTATTATTGTGTCAAGCTCTTTAGTATATCCATACTTACTTTAAAATTACACTTGTTCAAATTTCAGTGGTCCACATGCTGCGGTCGTATCATGCAGTGCTCGGCGTAGCCCTTTACTTGTAATTTAGTAATAGAGGGTACATAGTTTGTCCGCACAACTCCTCCTACAGTTTTGATGCTAGGAAGTTTTTCTTTTGCAGATCTTTTGTACTTATATTAGAGATGTACATGTGGTAAGGATTTTGATTTTGGTTAATTTCTGTCAAAATTAAATTGTTGAACTTCGTCATTTTTTGGTGATTTAGTAATGGAGGTACATCGTTTGTCCACGCAACTCCTCCTACAGTTTTTATGCTAGGAAGTTTTTATTTTGCAGATAATTTGTACTTATATTGAAGATGTGCATGTGGAAAGGATTTTTTGATTTTGATGCATTTTTGGAAAAAATACACATTGTTGAACTTAGTCATTTATTGGGTGAATTATTAATTGAGGGTACACAGATTGTCCCCACAACTCCTCTTAGAGTTTTGATGCTAGGAAGCTTTTATTTTGCAGTTCATTTGTACCTTATTGAAGATGTGCATGTGGTATGTATTTTGATTTCAGTTCGTTTTTTTTTTTCAAAAATATGCATTGTTCAACTTTTGATTTTTTGGTGATTTAGCTGGTACATAGTTAATCTGTGCAACCTAGAATAACATGTGTTTAGCGGGGGCATCATATGTGTCTTACAGACACAAATATTACTAAAAAATCCCAATTTGATTCAACCTTGCGAGAGGGCATGTCATCCTCTAGTCTTAGTCATTATTTCTGTCATTTATTTTTTATATAGCATTACTGATTTTATCTTTTAGGATCCAGGATTAACTTTAAATGACATTTTTGTCTTTTGTCATGTGTTCCTCAATTCTGCATATATTGTTTTAGTTGTATTTATTTTTCACATTATTTTAGATCACGTTTTGTTCAAATTGTGCTTTTTTATATATATACATGTGTATATATGTTTGATTCTTTTTTTTTATTGAAATTACCTTTGACAATTTATATTTTTATATATATTATGTTTTATATATTATGTACAGTGCCTTAGAATATATGGATATATAAGGCCCTATATAAATGTTTTTAATTATTTATTTATTTAACACAAATAAAACCCAATACAGGTAGACTACTATCTACAAGACCATATGCATATGACTTAATATTTACTGTCTTTTTTTCAGGAAGGAGAGAAACATTTTAGAGGCTGCAGCTGCTGGTGCATCAGCTTCTATCAAACTGGTGGCTAACATAGCTGCCAATCTGATAGCTTTTATAGCCATGTTAGAGTTTGTTAATGCTGTTTTATCTTGGTTTGGTAGTTTTGTTGGAGTTCCTACACTGACATTTCAGGTAATCAACGCTTATTTTTCATAGTCCTATATTTACATTCAAGGCAATTATGTCATTTAAAATCCTTCTTTGAAATTTGATGTGTAAAGCGCTTACCTTGTAAATTCCTAGTATAAAATTCTGTATTATAGGGAGGAATCTTTTAACAACATGCATTCTGTTAAAAACAAGTGTTAACAATGTACTACAATATTCTTTGATTTACATGCAATTTCTTTTAAAAGTCAGAATGGTACTTATATGGTTGGAAATTTTTACAGGAGGATTACCATATAGCAGGTTATTTTGGCGGGTCAAAAATTTCATGGATTTAAGAGAAAAAAGTAGGCCAAAAAATTTAAGCGTTTTAAATTTTATGGCTTTACTTTATCAAAGATCTAGTATATATATCATTATACAATGTAATACATAAATTATTTGCAGAATTTATTTTTTTGCTATTTGAGTCCATCAACAAAAATAAGCAAAAATAACCTCCTGAAAATTTCCCTCTATATGGTATCTTTCAGGAAATTTTACAAAACATTGCTATTGAAATTGTAATTTCTTTCTAATATTGAGAAAACAAGTTCAACGACAGCTAATTTCCTTCTTTGAATACATGTAGAAAGACTATTACAAAGTTCAACAGAATACAGAATTAAGGCCATAATACTGTATGGTTGTTATATCTCACAGGGTATTAATTTTCGTGCTATTGGCGTTTAAAACGATAACCCTAAATATTTATACTCGCAAATATTTTAATGTGTTCCCAAATATATATGAACATAATGACTCTTCCTAA
>MJUU01057225.1:21377-33786 GCA_002080025.1 Modiolus philippinarum | reverse complement strand
ACTGTTACAGGTGTAAATAGAACCACCAACACTAAAACATCAGGTAATTCATCCAGGTCACATGCCTTATTGTGTGTTACTGTTACAGGTGTAAATAGAACCACCAACACTAAAACATCAGGTAATTCATCCAGGTCACATGACTTATTGTGTGTAACTGTTACAGGTGTAAATCGAACCACTAACACTTAAACATCAGGTAATTCATCCAGGTCACATGACTTATTGTGTGTTACTGTTACAGGTGTAAATGGAACCACCAACACTAAAACATCAGGTAATTCATCCAGGTCACATGCCTTATTGTGTGTAACTGTTACAGGTGTAAATAGAACCACCAACACTAAAACATCAGGTAATTCATCCAGGCCACATAACTTATTGTGTGTAACTGCTACAGGTGTAAACAGAACCACCAACACTAAAACATCAGGTAATTCATCCAGGTCACATGACTTATTGTGTGTAACTGTTACAGGTGTAAATCGAACCACTAACACTTAAACATCAGGTAATTCATCCAGGTCACATGACTTATTGTGTGTTACTGTTACAGGTGTAAATGGAACCACCAACACTAAAACATCAGGAAATTCATCCAGGTCACATGCCTTATTGTGTGTAACTGTTACAGGTGTAAATAGAACCAAGAACACTCAACCTTCAGATATTTCAAATACAGTAGGTTCTGTCACATTATCCATATATTAAATACATCAGACTCTTATCAGTCCTGATTTTGACTGATCTTATGATTCAGTTGACATTTAAACAATATATGTAAAGTGTCTTCAGATATGAGATGGATTTGTATGAGGCTTAGAAACGGGCTGTACAAGCTTCAGCGTTATACCATAGGCTGTAATGCGCAAAGCTGTTTTGATAAAATATACAATTTTACCGGTAGACCACACATTTTTATCCCCCCACCCCACCTGACGACAAGTCCGGGGCATATTGTTTTATTATGCCCCCTTGACGACAAGTCGGTCGGGGGGGGGGGGGGGGGGGGGCATATTGTTTTACCTCTGTCTGTCTGTCGGTCCGTTTGTCCGTCCCATCTCTGATAAGCTGTAATTCCAGATAACTCCTCTCAAAATATTAATACTACATTTATTTTACTTTGCACAGTGATAAGGCATGGATGGAAGATGTGCATATTGTCATGGTTTAGAATTTTGCCAAAAATTTTTAATTTGAGGGGAAGTTGAACTTGGCCAATTTATCAAAATGTGTGGTCTGGAACTGCTATTCCGGAAAACTCCTCCCACAATATTAATGCTACATTTATTTTACATTGCACAGTGATTAGGCATGGATTGAAGATGCGCATTTTATCATGGTTTAGATTTTGGCCAAAAATGGTGATTTTGAGGGGTAGTTGAACTTGGCCAATTAATCAAAATGTGTGTTCTGGAACTGTTATTCCAGACAACTCCTCCCACAATATTAATGCTACATTTATTTTACTTTGCACAGTGATTAGGCATGGATTGAAGATGTGCATATTGTCATGGTTTGGATTTTGGCCAAAAATTGTGATTTTGAGGGGTAGTTGAACTTGGCCATTTTATCAAAATGTGTGTTCTGGAACTGTTATTCCTGATAACTCCTCCCACAATATTAAAGCTCCATTTATTTTACCTTGCACAGTGATTAGGCATGGATTGAACATATGCATATGGCCATAGTTTAGATTTTTTATGCATATGACCATAGTTTAGATTTTGGCCAAAAATTGTGATTTTGAGGGGTTGTTGAACTTGGCCATTTTTTCAATATGTGTGTTCTGGAACTGTTATTCTGGATAACTCCTCCCACAATATTAAAGCTACATTTATTTTACTTTTTGCAGTGATTAGGCATGGATTGGAGATATGCATATTGCCATAGTTTAGATTTTGGGCACAAATTGTGATTTTGAGGGATAGTTGAACTTGACCATTTTATTGAAATGTGTATTCTGGAATATTAAGGCCCAGTTTTATCAATGTTTACAAATTCGATTTCCATGTTATATATCCAACTGTGGAGGCATCATATGTGTCTTACAGACACAAACAGAGTAGCTAAATTTTATCCGTAACTTGAGTGTAAACACATCGGGAAAAACTTGAATGATGGCAGTGCGGGCATTTACTCCCTAGTTTTTTTTTTTGCACTTGGTGTACATAACTTTTCTTAAGTTTGAATTATTCCTCAAGTTTTTAAATTTTTAAGGATGTTTAATGGCAAAGCCTGTTGATTTGCTTCTTCCAGTTGACCAACCCTTGATGTTTCATTTTTGTAGCTAAAACAAATTATGGTTGCTAAATAAAAAAAATCTGTTATATAAACTAATGTTAGCCCCTTCTTACAGGGTCTACATTTCACAACTTGTTCGATATGCACGAGTATGTAGTAATGTTTTTGACTTCAACGACCGAAATCTTTGTCTCACTGAAAAACTTCTGCATCAAGGGTTTAGATATCATAAATTGATAAAAACATTCTCTAAATTTTATTATAGATACATTGACTTATTAAGAAAATTTGGTTCTACATGCAGGGCTCTTATACATCAGGGCATTTCACATCCAAACTTCTATGGCAATATCATTTACAAAGCACATAAATTCAAAAATTGTCCTTCCAAACTTATTAATCCATTGAACAAACTTATTCATAAAGGATATAAGTACAGCATTGTTGTTAAATCTTTACTTCTGGTTTTTGTTGGCAAAAATATTGATCATCTCCTAAATGCTTTACGCCATAACTAAATTTAAACAATTTTTCATATTGGCAGTATTTGGCATTGCACAATATCATGTTCTTCTTTCATAATTGATGATGTTGTTATACCAAATCTATTTAGAAGTATTTCAATTGAAATTTCATATGCAAGAAGGCTTGATATCATAGTCAACGGAAATTATGTCCCTAGCTAGCTGTCAGTAACTGCGAGCATTTGTCCGGACAGTACCTGTGTGTATTGTCTTCATGTTTTATGTACTTCATTGTAAGGGTACTTGTCTTGATAAGTTGGACTTTTTTCTAGTTTGATTTTTACTGTGAGTCTTTTTGTGTATTTATTTTTAGCCATCCACCACACACAGGGGGAGGGTTTGGATTCAAGAAAACGAGTTTAACCCCACCACAATTTTTGCGTCTGTCCCAAGTCAGGAATATGTTGGTCATTGGCTTGTCCTTGTCTTCTTATAAAATTTTAGTTTCATGATATTTGGGTTATTGGATGTGGTTTGTTTCCATTGATTTATTCACTTTTTTACCTTTTTGGGGCCATTTAGGGCTTACTATATGGTGTGAGGTTCTCACTGTGTTGAAGACCATATGGTGACCCCTAGATGTTTTGTTTTTGGTCGTTTTAACCTGGATATTGGATGTTGTCTCCTTGACATTTACCCCATTTCCTTTCTTTTTCATAATTATCAAGAACAAGTAATGGGAGGTAAGGAGTAGATGTCAGTGAGACAGCAAAATTATAAACAGCAAAACAAAGTATATATTATAATTATGTAGGTAGCAGTGACTTAAGGTCAGAGGATACCAAATGAGAACAATTTCGATTGCCACGAAATTTTGCATATATACTCATTTTAATATGTTACATCAGAAAATGAAATTCAATTAGGGGGTCACCGTGCTTTTTTCCGCATTATTAGGGCCCTGCCACTTTGTGGCGGACGCCCTATAGTAATCAGTCTGTCCGTCCGTCCGTGCGTCCGTCCGTCCGTAACAAAATCAGTTTTCCACACTTTTTTCCAATACGCTTGCAGATATTCGGCTAATATTTTGTATGTTAGTTAGGTATGATGAGTTACAAGTCAAGTTTAAGTTTCGTATTGGTCCGCTGATTTTTGACCAAGTTACGGCCCTTGGACTTAGAACATTTCACTAAAATAACAGTTTTCCGCACTTTTTTTCGTAATGCTTGCAGATATTCGGCTAATATTTTGTATGTTAGTTAGGTATGATGAGTTACAAGTCAAGTTTAAGTTTCATGTTGGTCCACTGATTTTTGACCAAGTTACGGCCCTTGGACTTAGAACATTTCACTAAAATAACAGTTTTCCGCACTTTTTTTCGTAATGCTTGCAGATATTGGGCAAATATTTTGTATAAGAGTTCAGTACGATGAGTTACAAGTTGAGTGTTAGTTAGGGCCGCGCCACTTTGTGGCGCACGCCCTATAGTAATCAGTCTGTCCGTCCGTCCGTCCGAAACAATCCTGTCCAAGCCATAACTTTTTTCTCTTTTGAGATAGGCTTTTGATATTTGGTATGTAGATAGATCACCTCAAGACGACGTGTCCCGTACCTTAGTTGGTGACCTTTGACCTTGACCTTTGACCTCAGGATCACATTCATGCTTTTTCAATGACAAAGTCGTGTCTGGGCTATTACTTTTCATTCTTTTGAGATAGGCTTTTGATATTTCGTATGTGGATAGATTGCTTCAAGGTGACATGTCACGGACAATATTTGATGACCCTTGACCTCTAGGTCACACTTGGAGCGGGTCCCACAGAGATGGATACCATCTCACTGATGTCTAGTTTTCAATTGAAAATACCATTTTCGGTCTCAAAATTTCTGGTTTTTGTAACTTTTCTGTATGTCAGAATATACAAATATGACCTAAAAACTAATATAATGTAGATCTCAGCGTCATCAATCCATATCTATAAAGAAAAACATATGTCACCGTCCTTGTTTTTGAGATATAGCCTCCAAATGATGGTTTATACGACGAAAAATGTGTAAAATCGGCATGACGTTGATTACGCTATAAAACATGAAATTTAATGTAGACATTTTTATCACCACTTTGCTTACAAAATTTTGTTTTATGGCAGGTAATTGGTATTTAAAGAGAAATGCAATTCTTTTTTCTTTGGTAGCAAGTTATTTTACTTAAACCTATGGAATGGGGTTTGGGTTGGGGCAATAGAAAAGGGTAGGGATTGAGAGTAGAGAAGACTGGAAAGACGAAAGCTAGTGAAATAAAAATGATTATCTTGAGGAACGGAACGGAACGCATATAGGACAGAAAGAATAGTTGGCAAAGCGGAAATGTAAAGAATGCAATGGTTATAAAACAATGGGGCATCAAAACGAAAGAAAAGATCAGTGAATTACCAGCTGTTTGCCCCACGAAATTTGACACTTGAAAGTGCAAATTCGCCAAAACTGATACTACCTATATATACACTGTTTGGAGAATATTATTATCATACATTCCAATGCATGAGGGAGATACGATAATTTGTTTTCCCGGGAATAAAAAATGAACGCTGAGGGGATATATGATTCTTGGAGAATCTTCAAACCCCGCCCCATGCATTGGAAAGTAATAATATTTTCTGGGCCTCTTTAATTTATTTCATTACTCTGTTTTATAGAAATAAGGATTCAAAGTACACACAATCGTTTTTCCTAAAAAAATATTTTGGAGCTGATTTTATGTGAAAAAAATATTTTGGCTGCCAAAATGATGAAAAAAAATGTTCTGAAGGAGGCTTTCTGCCCCAAAAAAATAATTTTAATTTTGAAAAAAAAAAATATTTTGTTGATACACGTGAAAAAAATAAATGAATTTTCTGTCCAGAAATAAACCCCCCCCTTTCAGGTTAAATGGTCGGTCCCTAAACAGTCTGTTCTTTTCAAAAAATGAGTTAATCTAAATACCGTTTTTAACTGATAAATCATTTGATTATCTGAATGACGGGTGTGACATTGTTACTAGTAACAATCTCGATGTAGCATTTTTGTTTTTTGTGAAGGAACAATTTACTGATGTTGGACTGAGTTTTTTCCTGGCTTTTTTGGGATCCTTTTGATCTTTTCAATTCGCATTTTGTTTTTGCCATTAGACTACTGATTTTATTAACACACTTGGTTTTGTATATTTTATCCACCTTTAATATTTCCGTCCTATTAGGAGAATAAAAAAATGTACAATTGTTATGTTACAAAAACATATTGAAGCCTAATCTGTATGCCCGTTATTGGAATAAAAATTTTAAAAAAAATGTAAAGCCGACTCTAAAATGGATATATTAATGAAGCCCCAAAGAAAAATTGTTAATGTTACTGTATTTACCAAAACCCTGTTGTTTCTACATCAAAAACCACTGAAACGAATGAACATTTGATTTACTTTTTTGTCTGTTCTTCTGAACGTTTCGTGCATGTCATCATTATCTATTTCTTTTCATAAGGGTTAATTTCATAGTTAAATTATATTAAAAAGGTGGTGCATAAGGTTTTTCAATCCTATATACTAGTTTTACGTTTGTATTTCGTCTCTGTAAAAAATGCATACCTTTCCCGTATTCCGACATGGCATCTTTAATAATTTGTACAAATCTTACATGAGAAAAGTATCTATTAATTTTGAAAGCTTTTATTTTAATATAAACAATGTGAGTGCAGTATACCACACTCTCTATAGAGTGGGGCATAAAATCGCTATCATGTGACAGCCGATTGAATTAAATAAAAAACAGCATTGGAACAATATGCGCTATGTGCGTTGAAAAACCATAATGTTAGGATCGATAACTCTGGACGTAACGTCATTTGGTATCCTCTTACCTTAAAAAGTGTTCTCAGTTAATTGAATTCCATATTGTCACCAGTGAAAATAAAGGAATTCTTGTCACTGTAGGCAGTTACATCACAATATCTTATCAATGCTGTAATCAAGGAAACAACTTGTGCTTTGAAGTGAAAAAAAAATCCACATCAAAATTTTCGGTTTTTGATTAAAAAATTTATATAATAAAAAGCATAACTAAATCGATCATGATCAAAATCAATGAAAATATCACTCTTGTTGACCAAAACTGTGGATATAACTCGTGGCAAAGCAAGTTCCACAACTCATTTAATCCTGCTTTGTACGGTCACCACGACATTTCTATTGATATTCACCACAGGCTATTAGTTATACTACAAATAATGTTTTAAGAATTATTTGCTCTGTAATATAAATTCAATTATTTTTAGGTAAATTGAACCTGGTAGATTTAGCAGGATCAGAAAGAGTGAGTAAATCTGGTGCAGATGGGACTAGACTTAAAGAAGCACAGAATATCAACAAGTCTTTATCCAGTCTAGGAGATGTTATCCATGCTCTGAGATCTAAACAGAACTTTGTACCATACAGAAACTCTAAACTAACTTATCTCTTACAGGATAGCTTAGGTAAATTAACTGTCATTAATTTGTACTTTTAACACTTCCCTGACTGCTTTCAGGGGTGGAATGATACCATTAGTAAATGATTCAATCTGTATCATAAGTTTGTTCTAAATGCTAACTTTGTCTTTTATTCCAAAATTTGATTCATTTTTGAAGCACAAATAAAATTTTGTGCTTAGACTTTTTCCTTTAAGTATTCAAATGGTGAAACAATATGTTTCATTGTCATTCTGTCTTAAATATTTATAAATTTTTGAATAATTTTTCTTCAAATACATGAAGAGCTAGAATGGCGTCAAGTTATACATGTACATATTTATTTTAAATACAACTTACTTGCAAAAGAATAGAGATTTTTGTGCATGCAGCCACAACTATGGCACATGATAGTAACAAAAATGCAGTATACCTAGTATTTCGAACAAAAACTAGGGGTTTTCGTGCGAAATACTAGGTATACCGCACGTTAACCATGGGTTTCCGATCGGTATACATAGTTTTCGGCGAAAACCCTAGTTTTCGATTGAAATTGAATGGAAACTAGGGGTTTGCAACGGAAACCCATAGTTTCCGATCGGTATCGTTAATTCGAGTTTAAAGTGAAAACACAATTCATAGTTTTAGCCAATGAGAAACGAGAAATGGAAATCGCTATTTGATATTTAACGTTCGTCCAATCAGAAATGGAAAACGGTATTCAGGGTTTAATTAAACCAATCAAAATCGTTTTTTCTGTTTATCGCTTATATTTCTCTCTTTTTTATTCAAATTTCGTATCTTTTATTTATTTTATATATTTTGATATTATAAATTAATTATCAAATAGAGTTGTACCTTTGACAAATTTAGGTGTGAATGGATATAAGATTCGCGAGTCTTGAGAGGATTCGATCTCGACTGTCTAAATTCACCTTCACTAGTTAAAAGTTGTGAAATATCGCCATTTTAGACTTAGTTTAAAAAGAATATTCAATTTAACTAATCTAGTAGAGCAAAGATTTTTATTTTCATATAACTTGATGTGTACTGTGTTTCGAAATTAAAAAAAATCATGAGATTTTGTATGAAAAATAAATAATTTGATAAGCAGTTAAAAAAAACAAAAACTCGGTCTTATAAATGATCAAAACAATTCAGTAATTTAAAACTTTTACTTCATCATATCCTTTCCAAGGAGTTTTATAATTTGGAAGTTAAAAATTTCATGAATTTTAGCATTTAAGAGGAATGAAAAGTATAGTTTTAAGTTTACGCTATAAAAATGACAAAAACAATAAAGTGTTTGAAAATTTTACTTCATGATATCCTTTCGAAAGAGTTTGATATGTTTAGAAAAAAAAAATTATGAAATTTGGCATAGAATAGACAGAATAGTTAGATTTTTTAATCAGTGGTTCAAACTCAGTCTTTAAAAATGACAAAAACAATTCAGTGTTTTGAAAATTTTACACCATAGTATCCTTTGGGAGGATTTTTATCATTCTTGAACCAAAAACTTGATGAATTTTATCATTAAAAAGATATGAAAAGTAAAATTTTTAGTCGACAGTTTATACTAACTCTTTAAAAATGTCAAAAAAAGTTAAGTGTTTTGAAAATTTTACATCATTATATCCTTGCGAAGAAGTTTGATATGTTGCGAAATACAAAAATTGTCAAATTTAGCAAAGAAAAGGTATGGAAAGTAAGATTTTGAAACAGTGGTTTAAACTAAGTCTATAAAAATGACAAAAAAAATTCAGTGTTTTGAAAATTCAACATCATAATATCCTTTCGAAGGAGTTTTATAATTCATGAAGCAAAAACTTGATGAATTTTAGCATTCAAAAGATATGAAAAGTAAAATTTTTAGTCGACGGTTTATACTAACTCTTAAAAAATGTCATAAAAAGTTAAGTGTTTTGAAAATTTTACTTCATTATATCCTTGCGAAGAAGTTTGATATGTTGTGAAATACAAAAATCATCAAATGTAGCATAGAAAAGGTATGAAAAGTAAAATTTTGAAACAGCAGTTTAAGCCAAGTCTATAAAAATGACCAAAAAAATTCAGTGTTTTGAAATTTAACAATATGATATCCTTTCAAAGGAGTTTTATATTTCGCGAAGTAAAATCTTGATGAATTTTAGCATTAAAAAGGTATGCAAGTAAAATTTTTAGTCTGCGATGTAAACTAGCTCTTGAAAAATGACCAAAAAAATTAAGTGTTTTGAAAATTTCACATCATTATATCCTTGCGAAGGAGTTTGATATGTTGCGAAATAAATAAATCTTCAAATTTAACATAGTATAGGTATGCTTTGCTTTAAAAATCTTACTCTTCATACATATTCTATGTTAAATTTGAAGATTTTTTTATTTCACAATATATCAATCTCCTTCACAAGGATATAATGATGTGAGATTTTTCAAAACACGTAACTTTTTTGTCATTTTTAAAGAGTTAGTTTACATCACAGACTAAAAATTTTACTTTTCATACCCTTTTAATGCTAAAATTCATCAAGTTTTTGCTTCGTGAATTATAAAACTCCTTCGAAAGGATATTATGATGTTAAATTTTCAAAACACTGATTTTTTTTGGTCATTTTTATAGACCGAGTTTAAACCGCTGTTTCAAAATCTTACTTTTCATACCTTTTCTATGCTACATTTGATGATTTTTGTATTTTCACAACATATCAAACTTCTTCGCAAGGATATAATGAAGTAAAATTTTCAAAACAATTAACTTTTTTGACATTTTTAAAGAGTGAGTATAAACCGTTGACATAAAATTTTACTTTTCATATCTTTTTAATGCTAAAATTCATCAAGTTTTTGCTTCGCGAATTATAAAACTCCTTCAAAAGGATATTATGATGTTAAATTTTCAAAACACTGAATTTTTTTGGTCATTTTTATAGACTTAGTTTAAACCGCTGTTTCAAAATCTTACTTTTCATACCTTTTCTATGCTAAATTTGAGGATTTTTGTATTTTTGCAACATATCAAACTTCTTCGCAAGGATATAATGAAGTAAAATTTTCAAAACAATTAACTTTTTTTGACATTCAAAACACTGAATTTTTTTTGGTCATTTTTATAGACTTAGTTTAAACCGCTGTTTCAAAAATCTAACTTTTCTGTCTATTCTATGCTAAATTTCATAATTTTTTTTATTTCGCAACATATCAAACTCTTTCGAAAGGATATCATGAAGTAAAATTTTCAAAACACTTTATTGTTTTTGTCATTTTTAAAGAGTAAGTTTAAACCGTAAACTTAAAATTATACTTTTCATACCTCTTAAATGCTAAAATTCATAAAACTTTTAACTTCCAAATTATATAACTCCTTGGAAAGGATATGATGAAGTAAAAGTTTTAAATTACTGAATTGTTTTGATCATTTATAAGACCTTGTTTTTGTTTTTTTTAACTGCTTATCAAATTATTTATTTTTCATACAAAATCTCATGATTTTTTTAAAAATTTCGAAACAGAGTACACATCCAGTTATATGAAAATAAAAATCTTTGCTCTAGAGATTAGTTAAATTGAATATTCTTTTTAAACTAAGTCTTAAACGGCAATATTTCACAACTTTTACCTGGTGAAGGAGAATATAGACAGTCGAGATCGAATTCTCTCAGGACCTGCTAACTGATCTGATATCCATTCGCACCTAAATTTGTCAAAGGTACAACTCTATTTGATAATTAATTTATGATATCAAAATATATAAATTCAATAAAAGATACGAAATTTGAATAAAAAATAGAGAAATATAAGCGATAAACAGAAAAAAACGATTTTAATTGGTTTAATTAAACCCTGAATACCGTTTTCCGTTTCTGATTGGACAAACGTTAAATATCAAATGGCGATTTCCATTTCTTGTTTCTCATTGGCTATAACTATGAATAGCTTTTTCGCTTTAAACTAGAATTAATGATACCGATCAGAAACTATGGGTTTCCGTCGCAAACCCCTAGTTTCCGTTCAATTTCAATCGAAAACTAGGGTTTTCGTCGAAAACTATGTATACCGATCGGAAACCCATGGTTAACGTGCAGTATACCTAGTATTTTGCACGAAAACCCCTAGTTTCGGTTCGAAATACTAGGTATACCACATTTTTGTTACTATTGCGTGCCATACACAACAGACTCTTCAACATACACAAATGTATCTGAAGTATACCTACCCCAGGATTTATTCTATCTGTCTGTCTTCTTAGAGTCAGATCCTTCTGTTTGGTTTTTTGGACTTCAATGAAACTTGACTGGAAGGTAGTCCACAATCATGAGAGCAAATAATTACTGTCTCGCCAAGGCTTTAAATTTCAAAGTTAAAGATTAGAATTATGATAACCAACAACAAACTATGATTTGTAAGAACAATTTATGTTTCTTTATAAAACAGGTGGTGATAGTAAAACATTAATGATAGTACAAGTAGCTCCAGTAGAGAAGAATGTTGGTGAGACCATCTGTAGTTTGAACTTTGCCCAACGAGTGAGAACAGTAGAGCTAGGACAGGCCAGTAAGAAAGTGGAGTCGGGAGATGTTGAGGTATATATCTATAAACAAGCTACTAAATATATATATTTCTATTACTTTTGTTAATTTTGTATGTATTTATAAACATCTGGGTTGTGTAATATAATTTATCATTTCATCATTAATAAAACTAAATATTTCACTATTTTTACTGATAGTTCCATTTTTACAAATTTTTTGCATTGAAATATGTAGTGTGAGCATTTTTTAACTTCTCTTCTATGCCTATGCAACACAGTTGCGGCATACAGTTTTACCTTTGTCCATCATTCCATTATTCTGCAATAGTTTAATAGACTTTCGTGAAACCTGTTTGATATATTCACTAGATATTTGTTATATCACTTCACAATGAGGAGTATTAGATTGTGAGTTTCCTCATGATTCAGCAATATATTTAGGAGTTATTGACCTTTGAACAGCAAAATTGCATAAAAGAACAGTTTCCCTGAATACAACTTGAAGATATTATTGTACCTTACATAACAAAGAATCAGTTCTATTGGTTGAGACATAGTCACATGTCATGAAATAATTTGGATATTTTCGCTCGGATAATTGTTGCTAGAAGCAATTAATCTTATTATTCACCGTTGAATAACCTCTGAAGATTACAACATCCATTGAATAACCCTATTATTCAAAGGTGATTAACAC
>MJUU01057225.1:0-19762 GCA_002080025.1 Modiolus philippinarum | reverse complement strand
AACTAATTTGAAAACAATGTCTGATGATCATTTAAAAAATAAATAGGATTTCAAAAGACTGTATAGCTATAAATTAAGAGTGATCATATTTAAGCTAAACAATTTTTATACGACAGCAAAAATTTTTGCGGTCATATATTGGTATGGTGCTGTCATCGTTGTCGTTGTCCTCGTCATCGTCTGTAGACACTTTTGTTTTTGGTCAATAACTTTAGTTCCAGTGGATCAATCCTAATGAAATTTTAGAATAATGATCTTTGGTACAAAAGGAAGGCTTGGAGTAGTTTTGGTCATTGTGACCCACCTGTTTTTAAAAAAGGGTCCAAAAAGGGTTAAATTGGGTGTTTTTACATATTTGTCTGTAGAATCTTTATTATTAATCGGATTTTGATGGGGTTTCTTTCAGTGTGCTCCTGAGGAAATTTCCAAACAGGTGTATGCCAACAGATTTCACGTAGCATGTACCGTTCCCGAGATAAATGGGGGCCCAAAAGGGGCGAATCCAAAAAAAAATGTTTTTTAATTTTTTGTCCGATTTTGATGCAGTTTTTTTTCAATGGATTGCTTATGAAAAATTAACACAGCACTTTGCTATTAAATATTTGGTAACTTGTTTCCTTACCTAGCTATGAGGGGCCAAATGGGGCCAAATTCCTATTTTGCAGATTACCTAAAATTTTTATTTTTCATCGGATTTCGATGGGATTTTTTCTTTAAATTCCTCTTGATATAAGCTTTCAGTAGTATTCCAACAGATTTGGCATAGCTCTTACTGTTTCTGAGCTATAAGGGGTCAAAGGGGCCAAAACTGTAAATTTGCAGATTACCTAAAATTTTTATTTTTCATCGGATTTCGATGGGATTTTTTTCTTTGGATTCCTCTTGATATAAGCTTTTGGTAGTACATGTATGTCAACGGATTTGGTGTTGCTCACACCGTTTCCCAGCTCTAAGGGTTCAAAAGGGCAAAACCACAAATTTGCAGATTACCTGAAATTTTTATTTTTCATCAGATTTCGATGGGATTTTTTTCTTTGGATTCCTCTTGATATAAGCTTTCAGTAGCATGTCAATGGATTCGGCGTAGCTCTTACCGTTTCCAAGCTATAGTGATCAAAGAGGAACCATAAGGAGTCATAAGGGGTAATTTTCATTTTCCCTAGTTTGTGTCCAGCTAATTACTGTGTCAATCTCCTTTTGTGTCCATGTAATTATTGGGTCAAGCTCTTTAGTATGTCCACACTCACTGTCAATTACACTTGTTCAAATTTCAATAGTCCACATGCTGCGGTCGTATCATGCTGCGCTCGGCATAGCCCTTTATTGCCAGGTTAGTTTTCTCACATTTGAGAAATAGGTTATTCAAAATTGGGTTGGAAACTATGCTTTTCTGAATTTTGTTGGTTGCATATGGTCATTGAAAGAATCTTTCTCATTTTGATGTGCACCTTTTTCTGCAGATCATGTGCACTTTCAAAGGCCAACCCCATATCCGTCTTCTACCCAATACTAAAAGATGTAGTTCCTTGAAATAAACTAAATAAAATGAGTTCAAAACCCCCTTTTTTAGGGGGGAGAAAACATATTTCTTCATTTTTGTATTTTTTTTCTTCTGAAATAGTCTGTTAAGAAAACAACAAAAAGTTTTTATTTACAATAAAAGTACACAAATTGGTATGCTTTTATTTATTATGACCATTGAAAGCTAGATCATGCTTGGCCTTGCTATTAATTTATGTGATTCGCATGTATAAAATCAATTTTTAAAATCAGATATTGCAATACCCTTTTTATGGCTTTTATAATAAATTTGTATTCAATTTAGAAGTCAACATTTTACCTGTACATTTATTTTAAGTTTCTTTATTAACAAGTTATCACCACTATAACTAATATATATATAGCTTTATTTGGTGAAAAATAACAACGAATCTTTCAAAATAATGATTATTGTAACTTTTATTTTTTATTTGTTCAGAGATTTTCGAAAATAGAGAATAGATTTTTAAATATTCGAATTTAAGAAAATTTGTATCCTGCACAAGGCTATTCCCAAAAACTTACACCTCTTCAATTCAGATAATATCAAAACATTATTAAGCAAGATATTGCTGAAGTTTAGTGCACATTCTTAAGAGATGAAAACTTATTACAAAATCAGCCGTGGACAGAGCTTTGTAAAAAATGTACAAATGTATTATGTTGGCTTTTATGAAGAGAAAATTAATGTTTCTGAAATAGTTCTATTTGGGGGGAGGATGGGGAGGTATAACAATTTCTAAGTTATGTTTCTCCAATTTTTTACCAGCTTTTAATGTTAACATTGAGTTTTAAAATTCACCAAAACAAAATCTTTGTATTCTAATTGCAATAAAATGTATATGTGAATTCCAAAATTTATAAAATAATGGTTGTTGACCTTTTATTTTACTAATAGTAAAGATAGAATTAAAATGTTGGTCAAATTTGTATAAGTATTCACTCTAAAACAACAAGAACAAAACATTTCACAAGTTTCTGTTTTCCTAATGCAGGGTTTGAATGTAATACAGTAATGTTTCAATCTTCATCAATAAAAGATCCATTGCACACTGAAGTAAAACTTAACCATATGTGGCATGATTTAATTTCAGACAGTAAAATCCCGAGCATATCGTCCCAGTCCATAGAAAAGTTTTAACTGTAAGGAATGAGTACCATGTTTCATTTTTCTTTGCATGCTCTTTGTATTGTAGCTTTTTAACCTTGCTAGTTTTAGTAGTTTAGTTCTTATTAGTTTTTATCATCTGTGTATTGCGATGAAACACATGAAAAACATTACAGTATCTTTAAATAGATGAATCGGTTTATAATGGTGTATACTTGTATGACACCAGATCAAGGAACTTGATTCTCTGCAAGAATGTAACAAGAAATCTCTGCATGTCCTAGTGTACACTATAATAAATTCCATGTTCAATACCTGAAATTCTGTACTACATAAAAACAAGATAGTATGATATTGGAAATCCATTATAAAGTTATATTTGACATGATCATACTTGTAGTTATTTTGTTTGTTAAAAAAGAAAAAAACTTACAACATTTTACAAATTGAATTTGTTTAGTTTCTTGTTTATTTATTAGATCTTTTGTCTCTCTTTGTCCATCATTAATTGTAAGATTACATTTTTTTTGCATATTAAGGATGGAATCAATATTATTATTAGTTTCAGTGATTTGTAATGTCTATTCTGTTGTGAACTTTCCCTCCCTGTGTGATAATAATGTATTTCTGCATGATGTCTTATATTGGATATGAAAACCTCAGATAACTATGCAATATAGAAAATTTTTGTTTTTGATATGGACTTTTTCATGGTCAGTATCAAGTGAGCTCAGTAGGGCGATCTTGATGCGTTACACCGTGATAAAGTCTGCATCAAAAAACAAAATGTCCTATATTTCTTTTATTTGCAATTCACAAAATAATCAATAGAACTCCACAATATATTGAAATAAGCTAAAATTTTTCTTTAAGCACTGTTAATTCATTGTTTATTGCAGTATTATTAAATGCATTCTTCATTCAATAAACACAACAAATTCTACCAAAACATGATGTCAACAAAGCAACCCTCACATGATGCCCTCAGGTGACTTTGTAATTTTATGATAGTGTCCAGTGATTCTGGAATTATCAGTCTCTTTAGATCAAAGGATATTCAAACAAATTAACAATAAAAAATTCATATACAACTATTTGTTTCATGGAGACAAAGTCTGAAATATTCTGTTTGGGTTATGAATGGAGCAAAAGTTTAAGTAAGGGTGATACATTTTTGTTCTGATATATTTTTATCATGAGAGAATGATGCTATGTTTTCTTTACTTTTACGGGACATCAATATTTACGGCCTTATTGAAACACATACAACTGTTAACTTGTGTGTATATTACCAAGGTAATGAAGCAAAGATAAAATTTTGGAACAATAGTTTTCATCAAATTTGAACTGAATCTGTAAGATAGAATATTGTACACATGTAAATTCTAACTTCTTGTGTGATATCAGTCTTCGGACTATTATACAAGGGTACATCCTATAAACTACAATGAGTAACATCGATCAGTTATCTCCCTGTACCATGTTAAAGTGGAGATAACTTTGATTTGCATATCAATAGCCCCTTTTGATATTGACATTAAAAATTATCTCCACTTTGACCATATATAACTATTCACTTGGTAAAGGGAAGATCATTCTAACTTAATTAGTGGAATAATGAGAAACATTGGTCAGTTCTGTTTAATTTTGGAATTTCCTGGTACATTAATTGTACCTGTAAGTTGCATTTATAAAACAGATGCATGAAATTTAAAAAAAAAAATTGAATGTTATAATCCTTTTACATCATGCACTGTAGGGAAGGGTTTACAATTTACACTTTTATAGTGGATTATCAGGAGAATTACAGACCCTATGTAGGGATTTCAGGAGGGGTTACAATCGTCGATGGACATTTTAGCAAAATAGGTGGATATTTTAGTGAAAAACGAGGCCATTTTAGCAACAAAAATGTGTACATTTTAGCGAAACTTTTAAAGGACATTTAAGGGAAATTGGAAAAAATAGATGGACATTTTAGTGACAGATATGTTATCAATGCCTCCCCGTTCTTTGTTCTTTGCATATTGCTCCCTGCTGGGGAGGTGGAAGAAAGATTTTGAGCCAGATAATTTTTAATACTTTTTTAAAATGATGACCATTTTAAGATGACTCGCTAAGATTAATAGAATAAAAAATACAATAAACCAAAGCACAATATCAGCAAAACAAATGTAAAACAGCAAAGCATTATAACTCGGTTTTGTCTGATACTTGAAAACAAGAGCTCTAAAAATGTTCTCTCGCGCAATCTTCATTTAGTGTACTTTTGAAACGAGCTCGTTGTGATTTCCAGTCGCTCTGTTTAGAGAAGCACAGTCAATCTTCTACAAAACTCTTTCCAGCCTTAGTATGATACTAACATTTATTTTTAAGTTCACATTTTTCTACATAATCAAGATCACGAATGTAATAATATATTACATTGAATTATGATTCGCTAAATTGTACCTCAATATTTTACAGGTAACTTAATTTTCATTCGCTAAAATGTCCATCACGATCAAATTCAATTTCGCTAAAATGTCTTTCGCCCGGTTACAATATACACTTTTATAATGAATTTCCAAAAGACTTGCAGACCCTATATTCACAATCATTTTAAACCAACATTGTTAGGAATCCTCAGTTTATGATATTTTGACTCCTTAATAGCATCATATACCAGTTCTATAATTTTTGAAACCTCATATATAGTATCACTTTACCTTTCTTATAAGGTAATAAAGATTTTAATTTCAAACCTTGTATTGATAATACAGGAATAGTTATGTGAACTTCAAAGTTAGAAAAATATATGTGAAAGCCAACCTACAATTAGTGAGGATAAATATTATCTGCTGAAGGTTATTTACAGAAAATCCAAAATAGAAGAAGCTGCTTTCAAAATGTAATCCACTAACTGACCAGAGAATTTACACTATTTCCACATTACATTGAGATATAAAATTACATGTATAGTTTATTACACTGTTGAATTTAATTTTCAGATGTTATCAGTTCCTGGCACACCAAATAAGATGTCAACTCCATTAAAATCATCTTCTAGTACTCCAAACATATTAACAAGACAAAATACACCAAGCGGATACATGCGACAAGGAACACCTATTGGTAACACAACCCCAACTCAATCAACTCCTGGTAAAGGTAGTACTCCAGTTACATCAAAATATGCCCTCCGAAGATAATAATGTGTTCAATTTTTTTTTTTTATAAATATGTATTTTTATGTTTACAGCAAATCATATGCTATTTAAAATGTAAAATGTTGTATATGTCAGAACATTGTATTTTTCTAAAAATTGAGATTATTCCTTCATCAATTATGTTTAGCTAGAAATGGGAATGAATTTGTTATTTTTGTATATTATAAAGAGGGAGGGGCCTGGCATTGCAAAGCAGAAATTGCCATAGACTCAAAACCAAATAGTGCTTATACTAGTGCCGAGTTCATTTTTAAATCATTATGAAACACCTTGTAACACCTGAACGTGATATTTGGTAATAAAAAGGTTACAAATATATTTTACAGCTCATCAAATATAGTAGGGTGCCCAAGGTCTAAAAAGATGCTTAGTTTTCGAGTTTGGGTTAACTGAATCACACACGGCTAATTTTTGTTTTAAATGATAGAACAACTATTAAATTTCCAATTTTTAGGGTTAACTGAATCACACACGGCTAATTTTTGTTTTAAATGATAGAACAACTATTAAATTTCCAATTTTTAGCTGTCGTAGAAAGTTCCTGTGGTCACGATTTCTCCAATTTCTCCTTTTTTAAGGGTACCCTATAACAGGGCTTGAGATAAGGTATCATTAAAGTTGTAGAAAATAGTAGCACTCTCTTATATGCCTAAAAAGTTTCCAGACCTGAAGTATTTATTTGAATAATAGAATGCAAGATAGTTTTGACTGTTTTATGTAATTCATAGGTATTAATGGCGGGGTAAATTTGAGTCTTAATTAACAACATTTCATTGAATGCGAAATAACTATACTTTATTTCTGAAATATTCCAACTTTAACGAAAATACAAATATGAATTCTCTTATGATGCATGATTATTATCTATTCCTTGCACGAATAGTTATTTGCGGTACATAACGAGACTTTGAAGCTGGAGTTAGATATGAACTTGTTGAATCGCTTTTACAGGAATTTCATTGGTCGAGTGCCAAGTAATAACACATCACGCGTGATGTGCTATTATTTTTTCGACATTTCTATTGGACCACTGTGAAATCTCGTTGGCCGAGATTAACGTTACCTAGCAACAGTGTTGTTCTTTGAAATATAAACAGCAGTTCGGCACTTAATATTCATAGCATCATAAGAGAAATAGTTTTAACAACTCGAAAAAATTGTATATCGATGGATATCAACTCTCGTTATGTAATTTCAAATATAATGAAATTACATAACTCTAGTTGATATCCATCGATGTACAATTCTTTCTCGTTATGAAAACTATAAATGTACATATATTCTAAAAATCATGGATGTATTATCAACCGTTACATAGAAATCAACAAATGAAAAGCCAAAATTTGTGTAAAACTTCCAAATTTTAGTCAGTATGAAGACCATGCCAATTGGTCATGTTATTTTGGGTGTACAATGAGAGATTAATCTGATCATTTCTTGTCAAAATTACTTGACAGACCCAAGTCTAGTTAAATAGCGGGAATCTAGTGACAATTTTATGTTGCTTGCGTTTTGATTTTCCAAGCTCATGTATTTGTTTTCATGTTTAGAATCACTTTTCCATATCAATTAAGATAATATGATAGGGTTTTGTTTCAATGGGAAGGGTCTTACTAAGTTTTATGTCAGTGTGTGTTTTTTGGGGGGAAATTGACTTACTTATACCAATAACAAAAGTATGATTTATTTCGCCTAAACTTAGCTTTTTTTTAGAGGTTAGTTTTAATATTTAATTCAAGCTTTCCTTTGAAGAAAAGTCTTATAAAAGTCAGAAATGTGCAGTTCTTAATCTCCGAAAGAACCCCTTATATCACGGAGGTGAAAATATTCAAAATGACAGGCCTTTAAAACAAAACTTGTTGAATAAAGACAAGAGACAAATTATTTTAAAAAGTAAAACAGAAGAACTACCCCAATAAAATTTACAAGAATATTCAAATTTCCTTGCAGTTTTATCTGTGAAATGAAGCTCACTTTAAAATGCATCAACTTTTTCCGAATTTCAGGAGCTGACCTTTGATCCCATCTAAAATAAAATGTGACCACAGCCAATAACTACGACATCGCCATTTGGATGCGCAATGGGCTCCTCTTTCCAAACATGTATATTTTTTATTTTTCTTAGATATGGTGTACTTGTACATGAGATAATATCTCATGTGTACACTTTGTTCAATTACTTTTATCAAAATTTATGTTAATTCTAAAACCTAAGGATTAACTCCCTCCATCGTAGTTTTGTCCTTAGCTGTATTTGATATTACTGATTATTCGGATTTCGTTTGGTTTTATGCATTTTAAACATTTTAAACATTTTTTGAAATTATGGATTTCCTTCGTTTGGGTTCTAGTGCTGCTGATGAGGAATTAATTTCCGAAATGGCCATACAGCTCATGAAAATTATTGCAGTTGGGGTTAACATGTGTTATGGTCTCATGTTCATTTACCCCATATCCTTTCATAAAATATATAATACAGGTGTGTGTTATTCCGTTAATCCAAAAGCGGAAAAATCGTCTCTTGGGCACCTTACTATAATACCTACTTATATTAATTTGAATTTTCAAAATGGCTGCAATTGTAATAGGAATCATAACACCTTAAAAAAATTTTGATGCATTGTGTATTTTTATATGCTTGTGGTTGAAAAGTAAAAGAGAATTAGCTGCAATCTCATGTAATTTTATGATGATTCTATCAAACATGTATGCAGTTCAATGTAAAAAATTACTCTTTGACTGAAGTTTTCAATGCATTTCAATAATTCACCTGGAAGCTAATTTCTATTCCACTGTGTACAACCAATACAAGTGATATAATTACTGACAACACCTTAGAAAGCAGTAAAACCTTACTATTATGCTGTCATCTTATCATATTAAGCCAGGCAGTCATAGATTTTAAATACAATTTTTTTGGTGTTTTTTTCTTTTTAAACTTGTTTGGTTTTTGTTGTTGATTGCTAAAGTCTTCACTATGTTAACTATTGCAATACTTATAAGAAAATTAAAAATGTTATTCCTACCTACCTTCCTATCCTAACTCAACAGAGCATACAAGTGGAAACACACGCATTTTGTTTTTCTTGACCTCAGTAATATGGTCCTCAATTGGTTAGGAGAAAAATAACATGGAAATTCAAAGAAAAATGGAAAGGAGAAATAGTGATGGCAATTGATATAAAGAACATTTAAATAATGTCATTTTGTTGATGTTTATAATTTATTTGAATGTGCTGGATGTATATTTGTACATAAATGTACAGGATTGTTTTTAGTACTAGTTATGATGATTAATTGTAAATATGATGTTTCTTTGCATGAAATTAACCCATGAGATATGTTTTTCATACAGATATTCTGTAGTGAGGGAAAATAAGAGTGTGTGATTTATATATTGTTTTGGAAATGAACCTGTTATGAACTTAAAGTTTGTTATTGTCCAGAATAATGTGATAATGTTGTCTTTATGCTTATTTTTTGCTGGCATATGAAAGCAGACAATCAAGATGTCGTAAGCCAATCATGTTGACAGCCAAAATATTACAACAATAACAGTTGATTTTATTTCTGTTGAACTTTGTTAATAGGGTCTGTAAGTCTCATCATGTTACAACGAGAATTCATGATAAAATTTAAATTTGAACGTTTCCCACCAAAATATGACATTGCAGGATTTGTGTCGTCCAAATTTTTGCTTGAAACGTCATATTTTTCTGTTAAAAATGCAACTTCCGGGTACAAATTTTTTACCCGGAAGTTCGACGAGACTTACAGACCCTATAAAGAGCTTTGTAACCGTCGAAGCATTTATGATAACTATCATGTAATATAGTTTTGAACTTTTAAGAAATACAGATAATCCATGAATGATAAAAGAACTGCATTCTTCTTGTTATCAGTTAATTTGGTAACATAAGGGGATCATTCAAAAGTTAGAATATGAATCTATACTGGTTAGAATATATCTGATTTCTGTCATATGAGAATATCATCTGATGTCAGACATGTGAGAATATTTCTGATTCCAGTCATATTAGAATGATTGATAATATAGTAACAATGTCTGTAACAGTCATATCAAATGTAGTTAGTGATTAGTTTTGTTAAGATTTATTTTGAGATATTTTTTTGCCATCAAACCCTAGTCAGAGATTTATGGGTCTAGTCAACATCTTGTCTTAGATTAGTATAGTAGGTTAAGTGGGAGGCTGTTTTACATATCCAGAGTAGAATCAATTTTTTATTGTGAGAGTTGACATTTTGTATAGTATGATTGCCATTTGATAAGATTGTAATTTGTATTGATTTCGATAAATTAGCTTTGAGAAAATGTTGGGAAATACATGCTTGTGACCTAAACTAGTTTAAATTAGGATGGGTTAGTTATTTTATTGTCCATAGTGTATATCCTTACCAGTCTATTAGTTCCTAATGTGTGACCAATTTAGCAATTTGACTAATCTGTAAGTGTTTTTTGTGAACTTATCAAAACTTTTTATAAATTGCCCAACAATAACAATACATTATACTATTGTATATCAATCTGTTGTGGCCTTCCTCCAAAAACTTTTCCCAATATATGTTGTAGAAGAGTAATACCTATTTGTAAAAAAAATAACACCTACAGATTACTCAAATTGCTGAATTGGTCACACATTAAGAACTAGTAGACCGGTAAGGTTATACAAAATGAACTATAAATTGATTCAAACTATAAATGTAGTTACTTTTTAGTTTCTTGTAGGTTAGTGATTGTATATATGTTAAGTTTGAGGATCGTTATCTGATGTGATACTTTACTATTTTTAGTTCACATTTGTTTTTCTATGTTTGGGATTGTTAAAATAAACACAGACAGTTTAGGTTTAACATTTATTGTCATGAATAAATACTATATTTTTATATCCATTAATGTAAATTTATATAAATATGCAGGATTCAAAATAGCAGTAATTGTCAATGATACTATTTTAAACTATATATGTAAACATTAATTATTACCAGGGCTCACCAAACTGGGCGATTAGGGCGATTAAGTCGCCCTGTTGTGCCTCAAGTCGCCTAAAGTTGCCCCCAAAAGCGATTTCAAGTCGCCTGAGCATTTTGACACTTCTAATTATAACCCTTTCTATTTCCGGTAACAANTTTGTTTGTAGGGAGATCTATATGGGTACACGCCAGTCTGACACCTGTCATGTTTCTTTGACCTCAATTTCATGGTTCAGTGACTTTGTTAAATTTTCACATTCATGTCTGTTTCTCAGCAACTGTAGCCTCTAGACTCACAATATTTGTCCTATAGCAAGATTTATTTGGGTACATGTATATGCCAGTCTGACATTTGTCATGTGACCTTGACCTTAATTTCACGGTCTAGTGGCCACGTTAAGTTTTTCTGCTTAAGTTCATTTCTCAATAACTAGAAGTGGTAGGTTGATAATATTTGNAACCGGAAGTGGTCTATATAAAAATGTCAACAAACGTAAACAATCTATTTATATCACTCTAATATTTGGAGAACCATTCAAAAAAGAATGAAGCAGATTAGCAACTGTCTCTTGAGCAACTGAGTCATAAACTACCCATTTACTAAAGAGGATAAATAAAAGAAAATTTATGTCATGTAAATATAACCTAAATGCAGGAGCACCTCCAACCATAAGCATTTGGTTGAAAGAAACATAAAATTGATAAGTAGCTAAAATCATATTTTTTTATATAAAATCTACATTGTAGATCTTGAAATATCAATGGTATTTTAATGATTAAAACTGATTTATTGCCATTGTTGAATAAGTGTATATGTAAATCAAATACAAAAGTTTTGAAAATTCAGTTGCGGATAGGTGCAAACAAGTCTCCCTGTCATGACCTGAAGTCTCCCTATTTCTACCCTCAGGGAGACTTCAAGTCTCCCTGTTCTTTTGAAGTATGGTGAGCCCTGTATTACTAGCAAATATAATAAAAGATATTCTTATAAAATGTGTATTGAATTCACATAAACAATTGTTTACTCAATAGGCTTCAAAGTGTTGTCAAGTTTCCATTTATATCTCCAATGTAATGTTGAATTATTTTCTGTTCTAAAACAACTTGGAATATTGTGTTAATTTCTATGATGATTGCAGGAATGGCAAAAGTTTTAAATATGCAGTTAAAATGGCGTGGTAGTACATGTAAAATGGATTATTTGCAATATTTACCTTGCCAAAGTATTATACCCCCACTCATGAGTGGGTGGTATATTGGAATACCCTTGTCTGTCCGTCCGTCAGTCCGAAGTTCGTCGCACTTTTCTCAGCTAATGCTGGGCCGATTTGTTTCAAATTTGGTGTTTCACTTTATATCTATGGGGGATGCGTCATATGCCATTTTGGCTGCCCTATGATATCAACTTCCTGTTTGGTGGGACTTGGCCATTTTTCCCTTTATTGAACATAGTGAAAATTTTCGTCACACTTTTCTCAGCTACTGCTGGGCAGATTAATTTCAAATTTGGTATTTCACTTTATATATAGGGAGAATGCTTCGTCTCCCATTTTGGTCACCTTATGATATCAACTTCCTGTTTGGCGGGACTTAGCCATTTTCCCTTTATTGAGCATAGTGAAAATTTTCGTCGCACTTTTCTCAGCTACTGCTGGGCCGATTAATTTCAAATTTGGTATTTGACTTTATATATAGGGGGAATGCATCGTCTCCCATTTTGGTCACCTTATGATATCAACTCCTGTTTGGCGGGACTTAGCCATTTTTCCCTTTATTGAACATAGTGAAAATTTTCGTCACACTTTTCAGCTACTGCTGGGCTGATAAATTTCAAATTTGGTATTTGACTTTATATATAGGGGGAATTCGTAGTCTCCCATTTTGGTCACCTTATGATATCAACTTACTGTTCGGCGAGACTTAGCCATTTTCCCTTTATTGAGCATAGTGAAAATTTTCGTCGCACTTTTCTCAGCTACTGCTGGGCCGATTTATTTCAAATTTGGTATTTGACTTTATATATAGGAGGAATGAGTCGTCTCCCATTTTGGTTACCTTATAATATCAACTTCCTGTTTTGGCGGGACTTAGCCATTTTTCCCTTTTTAATGTGTAAAATAATACGAGTGGGGGTATACCTAGCACGACAACGCGTGCAACCTCATGTTATCTCTCCTACACCATCATTGAAAAATTTGAAATAAAATTCATATGGCATTGAAATCCAGTTTTTATGAAGTCATTTGACAACCTACAGCTAATTAAATGTAAATCAGCTAATTTCACTAAAAACAACAAATTTCAAGAATATTATTATATGAGGTTGATGTCTCTGTTATAGTTCTGTATCATGCAATCATGACAAACCCTGTACTGACAATATTTGTTTTGAAATTAAATTTTTAAAGAAAGCAACAAAATTAACTAACATATATTATGTTTGATAAACAAAGTGCAATTGATTAATACTTATGTTTTTGAAACTGCTGAATTTGGAATCAAATAAAATATTCTAAAATGTTTTAGTTGTTTTTTTTTTCATATTGCAAAATCCTGTCATGTCAGACACTGTTATGAAAATCCCTCAGTTTTGTATATACAGAAATCATAATAAGGATAACAATGTGGACAACTTTTTTTTCTGTAATAAACAATGAAAGAATTATAGTATAACTAATCAACCGTGACGAATATCAATAATAATAATGTCATGAGTGCCGAACAACACAGGATTAAAACGAGTTTTGGAACTTGTTCCAAAACCATTGCGTTGTTCGACACGAGGGACATTAGTATTGATATTCATCACGGTTGATTAGTTATACTTATTATTATATAGATTTTTCAAATCTATAAACAGATTTTAGATGTAATTTTATGGGGATTATCTTTTTAATATTAATGCGCCATGTGTTTACATTGACGATAATTATGTGACGTCATTTCCTAGAGTGAAAATGAATTGTTTATTTCACTGAGTGAAAATATGAGATTTATTTACTTGAGAAAACTCGATAAATCACCGCTATCTATATAATAATATGGGGTAAATGCACATGAAACACAGTATCTACAAATCCATGGTAGAATCAAACAATTGTTCAACATTTGTATTACTGTGGAAGTACTTTTATTCTTGGACATCAATTTTCGTGGGCACATAAATTCGTGGTTTCGAATTCTTTGCATTAAAACCCAATGGAAAAATGCATTTCGTTGGGAACTTAATTTCGTGGTTTTAGCGAACCACAAAATCCACGAAAATTGGAACCCCACAAACAATAGCACTTTCACAGTATTATTCTTCATCTTGAAGTCACCAGTGTAGTCAGTAGAAGTCAAATATTTAGAATACTTAAAACGTGAATATTTAAAAGATCTAGTAGAGAACACAATTGGCTTTAGATTCTGTCTTTGTATTAATACTGCCTAGATAAATGACTGCAGACAACTTCGTAAATTGGTAAAACTTGTGTCTAACCCAATTTGTTTATTTGACACATCAAACAAATTTACCTTGTTATATGAATTGAAAATATGCGGTTAGTTCAACAATTGACAAATGTTGTTCCTGATTCATGTTGATGTAATTTGTGCTTTAGTAAACCAGAATTTGTCATTGGTGTCTTAAAGTTCGATTTTTAGCTCACCTAGCCATAGGCCATGTGAGCTTTAGTGTCTGTCTGTCCGTAAACTTTCATTCAAAGATCTTTTCTTGTGCAACTGCTGGGCCACATACTTGCCAAACTTTTCCTGAATTCTCACCTGGGTATGCACTTTCCAGTTTGCAATTTTTAAGTACATAGACAACAACATGGCTGCTGTTACTAAACAGACCATTAAGTACTTCCAAAGACCAACCAACGTTCAAGCTATCATCCAGTTACCATTAATGCATCATGAAAACCAGACATGCTCGCTAGACCATGAAATTGAGGTCACATAAATAAGTCATTTGGAAGACTGTCAAGCACTGTCCAAGACAAACCAACATACAAAATATCATTGACCTACCACTAATATGGACTTAATCAGACAAACTTAACATGGCCACTTTACCATGTAATTAGAGCGTGAAATTGAGGTTAAGGGCAAAAGTCAGCTGCCAGACTGAAATGTACTACCCAAGACCAACCTACATACCAAATATTATCAACCTACCACCTATAGTTAAGTAGAAAATGGACTTGCGGTAATCAGAGAAACTCAACGTGGCCACTAAACCGTGAAATTGAGGTCAAGGACAAAAGTCATATGCCAGAATGACATGTACTACCCAAGACCAACCTTCTTACTAAATATTATCAACCTACCACCTCTAGTTATTGAGAAATGGACTTTATCAGGCAAACTTAACGTGGCCACTAGACTGTNCTACCACTTCTAGTTATTGAGAAATGGACTTAAGCAGAAAAACTTAACGTGGCCACTAGACCGTGAAATTGAGGTCAAGGACAAAAGTCATATGCCAGAATGACATGTACTACCCAAGACCAACCTTCTTACTAAATATTATCAACCTACCACCTCTAGTTATTGAGAAATTGACTTACCGTAATCAGGCAAACTTAACGTGGCCACTAGACTGTAATTGAGGTCAAGGACAAAAGTCACCTGCCAGACTGACATGTACTACTCAAGACCAACCTACATACCAAATATTATCAAACTACCACTTCTAGTTATTGAGAAATGGACTTTAGCAGAGAAATTTAACATGGCCACTAGACCGTGAAATTGAGATCAAGGACAAAAGTCATATACCAGACTGACATGTTCTACCAAAGACCAACCTACATACTAAATATTTTCAACCTACCACTTCTAGTTATAGAGATTTGACTTAAGCAGGTATATATCCAAGTATATTGTTTGAATAAACGATCATCTTCTATATAATGTAATTGAACCTACTCAAATGTATACTTTTATGGTTGTCCTTTTCTGACTTTCCATTGTTATTTGATTTATGGTACTTATAAGAGAAAAGCTTAGGAAGGTGATCAGCATATTTGTAAGTTCCTTCATTTTATGCTCCATCATTTTTATATGACCCCAAAAAAATTGAGGTTGTATAATGAGGGTATAACCCTCTGGACTCCCGACTTTGGCCTTATTTTGGGCGTACTTTGTACTTAACCACCTGAGTTCATGGAATCAATGGACTTAAAAGTGGAAGCGTTCTGAACTTATGCTTCAAATTTCTAATTATTTAATAAAAAATCAAAAATAAGACTCTGGACTTCATTTCTAACTTTGGTCGTACTCTGGACTCAAAGGGGGAGGGGGGTACCATCTATAATGTTATGGTGATGTGGTCATTGTTCTCGGTGGCGTCATGGTCGTCTTGGGATACTTTATTTTTAGCTCGCCGGGACGAATGTCTGGAGAGCTATTGTCATACCCCCGATCATCAGCAAAAACTTTAACCTTGCTTGTAGAATGGAGACCTTGATAGATGGAATGTTGATATTTAGTATGTGGCTTCCTTGTGATGAGAGCTTTCTTGTAGATATTTTGACCTTGACCTTGCCCCTAGGGCAATTTATAAAAAACTTGGAACCTTGCCTCTAGAAGGCAGGCTTTTAGTGGTAGGGTGTTTATATTTGGTGTGTTACTTCCTTATGATGAGAGCTTTCTAGTGGTGCCATATTTGTAGACATTTTGACCTTGACCTTTCCCTTAGGGCAACTTTTTAAAAACTTTAACCTTGCTTCTAGAATTAAATTGTTTAATGGTAGGGTGTTCATATTTGGTATGTAGCTTCCTTTTGATGAGTGCTTTCTATTGGTACCATATTTGTAGACATTGTGACCTTGACCTTGCCCTGAGGGCAATTTTTTAAAAACTTTAACCTTGCTTCTAGAGTTAAGTTGCTTTGTGGTAGGTTGGTCATATTTGGTATGTGACTTTCTTGTGATGAGAGCTTTATGATGGTTCCATATTTGTAGACATTTTGACCTTGACCATGTCCCAAGGGCATTTTTTTTAAAACTTTATAACATTGCTTCTAGAATCAAGTTTAGTGGTAGAGTGTTTATATTTGGAATGTGACTTCTTTTGATGATAGCTTTCTGATGGTACCTCTCTGTTATTTCAAATTTATTGTGCATTGAGGTCACTCTAATCTCGGCGAGCTATGTTGTCTTCTGACAACTCTTGTTTATTAAAAACTTTAATTTTTAGTTGATCAATTCTTACCAAATTTTAATATGATGTTCCTAGGCGACAAAAGGAATGCTTGCATTGGTTTTGGTTATTGGGCCCTACTCATATTTTAAAAAGGGCCAAACTTGGCTGTAGAATATTTATCATTTACTTGATTTTGTAGCAGTTCCTATCTGCGTGGTCAAGAGAAATATTCAGTCTGAAGTATGTCATTAGGTTTCACTTGGCATGTACCATTCATGGGATAAATGAGCCCAAAAGGGGCAAATCTCAAAAGTTCTAATTTCTTTATTCAAGTCCAATTTTGATGCTGGTATTTGCATTGGATTCCTTGTGAAAAATTAACCTGGCCAAAATTGCAATTTTCAAAATATGTAGCTTTTTAGCTCACCTGGCTAATGCCAGGGTGAGCTTTTGCCATCACTTTGCATCCGTCCATCCTTCTGGCGTAACATAGTTTTCACATTGGACCCTATGGGAAAACACATTCAAAGATGTTCTCCTCTGAAACTACTGGGCCATTTGGAACCAAACTTGGCTACAAGTCCTTTGAAGGTTCCTTACTGAAAAGGTGTTTTTCAGGTTCCGGCTATATCCAATATGGCTGCCAGTGGGGAACATAGTTTTAACATTGGACCCTAAGGGGAAAGACATTCAAAGATCCTCGCCTCTGAAACTACAGGGCCAATTGGAACAAAACTTGGCCACAGTAATCCTTGGGTGGTCCCTTGCAAAAAAGATGTTTTTCAGGTCAACGCAATATCCAAGATGGCCGCCAGCGGGAAACATAGTTTTAACATTAGACCCTATGGGATAACATGCTCAACTCAAAGATCTTCTCCTTTGAAACTATTGAGCCAATTAAAGTTTACTTTGCCACAATAGCTCTTTGGTGATCCCCTGCAAAAAAAGGGTTTTTTCATGTTCCCGCTATATTGAACATGGATGTCGGCAGGGAACGTAGTTTTAACATTGGACCCTGCGGGAAAACACATTTAAAGATCTTTTTTTGAAACTTCTGAGCCAATTGGAACCAAACTTGGCCACAATAGTCCTCGGGTGGTCCTCTGCAAAAAACATGCTTTTCAGGTCTGTACTATACCCAACATGGCAGCCAACAAGGAACTTAGTTATTACATTAGACCCTTTGGGAAAACACATTCAAAGATCTTCTCCTCTGAAATTACTGAGCCAATGGAACCAAACTTGGTCAAAATAGTCTTCTTGATCTCGCTTGAGGGGGTGAATATTGTTCACCTCTAGTTGAAGACCCTCAGGCGACATCAAGATGTAGACAGGAATAAAAGCCCTGTCCTTGATAAACTGGAGTTTTCTATGTATCGTGTGCGTTTTTGTCACATGTACATTCACTCCATATCCTTTCATTTTTCCTGTTTATGTGGATCCCAGAAAAGAAAAAAAACATTTTTTCAGGTTCCCACTTTATCCAAGATGGCTGCCAGCAGGAAACATAGTTTAACATTGGACCCCATGGGGAACACTAACAGAGGTCTTCTCCCCCCTAAACTAATTGGGCATATTGTCAATATAGTTTAATTATATAAATGTATATGGGCTCTTTAACATAAAATGTCTATGTTAATCAAGGACCAGGTGAGCGATACAGGCTCATGAGAGCCTCTTGTTTATTCTTTTATTGGATTTAGAGAGATTTGTCTTTGAATTCTTGACATAAGCTTTCAGTAGTATGCCAACAGATTTATGAAAAAATGGAAGAATGTGTCCATGGGACACGGATGCCCCCGCCTCCTTGCGATCGAAACCCTTAAATTATTAAAGGCATAACTATATACAATATATATATATATCAAATATTATTAGAAAGGATCTTTCTCCTGTGATAACTAGGCACTGGAACTGGTTTGGTTTTGATATAATGTGTAGTTCCAACAAATAATCTGAGAAACAGTCTTATATGTAATACTAATCTATTTTTAGCAGCTGTGACCTTGACCTTGGGGGTATCAACACTAAAATCTATGGGATTATGTCTATAGTGATAAGTAAGCAAGTGACCAAGTTTGGTTTTGATCAGATGCAGAATACTCAAGTAATCGTTCGGAAACCAAAATTTTATTGAAATTTTAATCTATTTTTAGCAACTGTGACCTTGATCTTGGTGCTACCATCCTGGAAATCAATAGGCTTTTGAATTGGGTGATAAGCAAGAACGTGACCAAGATTGGTTTTGATCTGATGTAGAATAACCCTAGTTATCATCCGGTAACCAGTTTTATTGAAATTTTAGTCTTTTTTTAGCAACTGTGACCTTGAACTTGGGGGTACCAACCTGGAAATAGATAAGGTTCCGTCTTGGGTGATAAGCAAGCATGTGACCAAGTTTGGTTTTGATCCGATGTAGTATACTCAAGTTATCATCCGGAAACCAAAATTTTATTGAAATTTCAGTCTATTTTTAGCAACTGTGACCTTGACCTTGGGGGTACCAACCCAGAAATCAATAGGGTTCCGTCTTGGGTGATAAGCAAGCATTTGACCAAGTTTGCTTTTGATCCTATGTAGTATACTCAAGTTATCATCCGGAAATCAAAATTGCATTGAAATTTTAGTCTATTTTTATCAACTTTGACCTTGACCTTGGGGGTACCAACCTGGAAATCAATAGGGTTCTGTCTTGGGTGATAAGTAAGCATGTGACCAAGTTTGGTTTTAATCCGATGCAGGATACTCAAGTTATCATCGGTTTTGATCCGATGTAGTATAC
>MJUU01057223.1:143791-158577 GCA_002080025.1 Modiolus philippinarum | reverse complement strand
ATTTCCTCCTGATTCTGTATCAAGCCAATAACAAAGACAATCAACACAGGTAAAAATAAGTGTCCAGTAAGGTGGAATAAACTGTGTTTTAAGTACTTTTCCTAGTATTTCATCAATAAATTTGGCCCTACAAGCTCAGAAATACAAATTTGTTGACATACTGATTCAGCTTTGAACATTGTCAAGAGGTACGGGAAGTAAAAGTGTCAATGGATTTATATTCATAGTAGATTATGAACACTTTCATATGATTCCAACAAAAAACTTACTGCAAAACTGCAAAATTCTTGTACTATCAGTACTCTTATGTAGAAATAAATATAGGAGAACTAACTACAGGGATAACACACATAAAATTAGAAGACACAGAAGTGTCAAGTCTGTAGGTTATACAGTAGAACTTCCATGGCTTGAACTGCACCATGGATGTCTCCAACCTATTTTGTGGTGTTAAAACATAGCTGGAACAACCTTCTAGGTTGAAATGTTTTGATCGGTCTCTTAGGCCATAAAAAAATAATTTATTGGTTCACAGGCCCTCCCTCATCTAGTTTGAGGCTTGAAAAAAGCCCCTCATTGACCCTATTTTTTGCCATTTCAATAAAATAAAAACAAAAAATCACCTCCCTCACTACATTTTTGGTGGTTTTTACAATGTAAAAAGCTGCCTCATCTATTTTTTGGCAAATAAAAAGATAAAAAAAATCACCTCCCTCCCTCATCATTTTGAATAAAAAATTGCCTGAGAACCAATTAATTAATTTTGTATGGCCTTAGGTATTTCAGCTGTCAAAGTTTGACCTGTATAGCTGGAACAACCCTCTAGGTTGAACTGTTTTGATTGGTCTCTTAGGTATTTGAGCCATCAGAGTTTGACCTGTATAGCTGGAACAACCCTCTAGTTTGAACTGTTTTGATCGGTCTCTTAGGTATTTGAGCCGTCAGGGTTTGACCTGTATAGCTGGAACAACCCTCTAGGTTGAACTGTTTTGATCGGTCTCTTAGGTATTTGAGCCGTCAGGGTTTGACCTGTAAAGCTGGAACAATCCTCTAGTTTGAACTGTTTTGATCGGTCTCTTAGGTATTTGAGCCAACACAGTTTGACCTGTATAGCTGGAACAACCCTCTAGGTTGAACTGTTTTGATTGGTCTCTTAGGTATTTGAGCCATCAGAGTTTGACCTGTATAGCTGGAACAACCCTCTAGGTTGAAATGTTTTGATTGGTCTCTTCGGAGTTTGAGCCATCAGAGTTTGAATGTACATTAAGACAAGATCTCACTTGCAGTGATAACAGTTTTAACATGGAGGAAATAATAGGTGACAAAAAACAGCATAGTGCTTCACAGTAGAAAAAAAGGATGGGGTCTTATTGGCTCTTCTAATATAAAGCAATAACAGGACCATCCAGGAGCTATAAATGAATGCCAGTTTATGCCATCCATAGCATGAGAAAGATAGATGATGGTGAAGTAAAAAGTGGACAAAGATAGATTATAACAATGGTTTTAAAAATGTTCTGAGGAAAAGAAGGACTTCCATCTATGAACTGCAAAGTTACTGTTGTTTTAATCTAAAGTTTTTGTCAGATTGTTAATACTGCATATCTTATACACAGCCCATAACTCAGGAATAGTTCATATATTATAGTAAATACTTAATTACAAAAAACTTGAAAACAGTTGTTCATTTCTTCCAGAAATCCAAAAATTTTTCAAGTGAGATTTTCAGAGTTAAAAAAACCTGAACTAGATCACTGCCTGCACCTAGGTGTAAAATTAATCAAATTAGACCACTGAACATAAAATCTGAAACATATGGCTGAAAGATCTTGAGAAAAAATCCATATCAAAGGGGAATGAAAATTGGCAAAAGTCTCTTCTATAATATGTCAGTTTTGACCTTATATTGTTATATAATTCAGAAACCAAAAAATATTGGCATTAATTAGCATTATACTGTTCATATTAAGGTTTTTTTACAGTGTTAATCTTCCTCAAAGTGATAAAAATGGCTGATATTTCCAATAAGTAGAAAACAGTAGACCAGGCTTTTAAACAACCTTATCACAAATTCAGATATTTTCCCTATATTTATCTTCAAACTTCATCTATTCTACACATTTAATTTTTGTAATTCAATCAATACTTTTTAAAATACTTTTTACATTTTTTACTGAACGACATGTCACGAAAAAAAAAAAGATAATATCATGACATGTAATCAGTTTCTATACTAAAAATCTAAAGACATGTTTAAATTTTAAATCTTCAAAGTCACACACCATGTTTTGAGCTGTGATCCAAGAAAATTGTTGAATTTTTGAGATCTGAAGCATTGACTTTACATATTGTTGTTATCTCCCTTTGAAAGCAAAATTGAACAACTCTGCAGTGGGGTAAAAAATTCATATTCTATCATCCAAAGTTGATTCGAATTCAAAAGATTCAAATTTCTTACCGTATTTATTGACATAAAAATAAATTTAATTTATTTAAATGTACTTTACTAAGAATTCCCGCTGGTAAAATAAGTTTATATAATCAAGTAAAGAGGACGATACCCTACCCTGAACTCTCCATAGAACAATACGGAGAATATTTAATATTGTTTGAATTGCCTCTCAAGGTCTGAGAATGTAGGGCTTTATCTACCAAACTAAATTAACATAAATATTATGAAGCAGTATTGTGTAAAACTGATTATCAGGAAGGTGTTGAACTTACACACCAAATTATACATCCATATTAAAAGGTTTCTCCAATAAAACATTCCAGCTGTTTACTACAAAAATTTCACCGCTACAAATATGGATATTTTTCTTGCATTTTTCAACTGTAAATGGATTAAGTATTTTGGCACTTGAATGGTAAAAACTTATTTTGATCGTGAAGACATGCACAGACAAAACAAGAAATGTGACATTTTTCTTCTTTAAAAATTTCCAGCTTCTTCTATTTTCTACGACTCTTACAATCCTAAGAGCTTAAGCTCTCCAACATCAGACCAACCTTGTACTCAATACATATAGGTTCAAGTTATAGGATAAGTTATTGATTTAAGGGCTGAGGTGGAGGCCTTGGTGCAACAACAGTGAATGACTGAATTATTGTACCGCAGTTTTTTAATTGATTAATTGATTGAATGGTTATTGTTTAATCTCATCTGATGAACTGATGCCTAATTAGATGGATTTAATTCTGTCAGTATTGTCTAATCCCTGATAATAAAGGTCTTATATCATTCTCTTACAGATTACAACTGTTTTATTTAATTGATTGATTGACTGTTGTTTAATCTCAACATCATCATCAGTTCAGCTGATACCTGGATTTAATTCTGTCAATATTGTCTAATCCCTGGTAAGTCATTCTCTTACATGTTACAGCTGTTTTAATTGATTGATTGATTCATTTGACTGTTGTTTAATCTCAACATCATCACCAGTTCAGCTAATAGCTGGATTTAGTTCCATGTCTAATCCCTGATGATAAAGGTCTAATGCTGTTTTAATTGATTGATTGACTGTTGTTTAATCTCGATATTACTACCAGTTCTGATGATACATAGAAATAATTCCATGTCAGTATTGTCTAATCCCTGATGTTAAAGGTCTTCCAGTATTCTCTTACAGGTTACAGATGTTTTAATTGATTGATTGATTGATTGATTGATTGATTGATTGACTGTTGTTTAATCTTGACTCAGCTGATACATGGATTTAATTCCATGTCAGTATTGTCTAATCCCTGATGTTAAAGGTCTTCTAGTATTCTCTTACAGGTTACAGATGTTTTAATTGATTGATTGATTGATTGATTGATTGACTGTTGTTTAATCTCAACATTACTACCATTTCTGCTGATACATAGATTAAATTCCATGTCAGTATTGTCTAATCCCTGATGTTAAAGGTCTTTCAGTATTCTCTTACAGGTTACAGATGTTTTAATTGATTGATTGATTGATTGATTGACTGTTGTTTAATCTCAACATTACTACCATTTCTGCTGATACATAGATTAAATTCCATGTCAGTATTGTCTAATCCCTGATGTTAAAGGTCTTCCAGTATTCTCTTACAGGTTACAGATGTTTTGATTGATTGATTGATTGATTGATTGACTGTTGTTTAATCTCAACATTACTACCATTTCTGCTGATACAGATTAAATTCCATGTCAGTATTGTCTAATCCCTGATAATAAAGGTCTTATGTCATTCTCTTACAGGTTACAGCTGTTTTAATTGATTGATTGATTGATTGATTGACTGTTGTTTAATCTTGACTCAGCTGATACATAGATTTAATTCCATGTCAGTATTGTCTAATCCCTGATGATAAAGGTCTTCTGTCACTCTTTTACAGGTTACAAATTATTCCACAGATCTCTAGCTTGTTAAAAACCAATCAACCTATCATAGCTGTCTCAGAAAATCCAATTTTCCATCACTTACTACACATTAAGTGTCTCAGATCTATAGAAGTGGTCCTATAGGTCATTAATTCTGGATCAAAGCTATAATTGTAGATAATTCTACTCTTATGGAAGTGGGTGAATGTTCCTATTGAGAAAACAGCTTTCATACATTGCCATAGATTAATGTTATTTGTACAGATACATTGTAAATCTACAAATTCTTCAATTAATCCATTCCTCAGAGAAATAAGAGTACATTTCAATATATACTTTATCTGTACTTAACACACAAAATACTGCATGATAATCAATGGTTGTCATAATACTTATTTTACATTAGCTGTGGATCACAGGCACTTTTCAAAAATTTTATTAGGTTGATCAGCTGCCAAATAAATATCAAGAGGACCATAGAGCTTGACAGTTTCCTGTTAATTTTTGTGCACAATATTCAATTCCCCGTCCGGAGCTACAAAAACTTTATTCAAAGATTACAAACATACAATTGTGAAATATCTGGACAATAAAGGATTTTTTTTTAGGTAAAGTACATATTTTGCTGAATTAAGTCACGCTATTCAGTCTAATGTAAAGGTCTGTCACGTCATTTCTTACATAAGGTTCTGTACAATATATCAACTCTAAGTAAAAATGATGTAATAAATAACATGTATACCACAATAAACACAGAAGTTGATCAATAATTGATATTTCATTAATTAAAATTATCTCTGAAGTTGGTGATTTATGGTCCTCATGGTACACCATATCTTTGTTTTAATGTGCTGACTATTTGATTCATTGAATTCAGTCAAAAGACATGACACTAGAGATACCAGGGAAAACAATCTAATTTTCATATCATATTGTCACGTTGTATTATTTTTTTCCAAAATCAATATATATATACATGTATTTGATAAATTATTCATATTTGAGTATATCTGACACAACCTTTTTATGTCTACAATAATCAGATGGTATTGAAAAACATATTGTTGCTGGCTATAGACCAATCGACCATATAGCTAATGTGAATTTGATGTACTGGATGGTAAATGTCAAAGATCTGGCAATTTTCATCTTTAGAAAGTTTTGATACATGAATATAGTAAGATTTAATCTCGTTGGAATACATAAGAAATGAAAAATAAACAACTAGAGGATGACATGCCCTAGTGCAAGGTATTGTCTGTAAGACACTTATGATGCCCCTGCTAAACACATGTGTTTTTATTGGTATGGGTGGACAAATGGACAGAAGCATGAAAAAACAAACAATCAAACAGACCAGGGTAAAAGTGATGCCCCCCCCCCCACTTTTCCTCGCAGGTACATTTACAATGTCCAATATCCAAAGCATAACAGATATCATGTTGGTTTGGCTTACTGATTGTTTTCATATGAACTCACTTAAGCTTAAACTGAGGAAATATGTTCTCATTAATTCCTAAAATCAGGAAAAACAATAAGCACAATATATAAGGACACAAAAGCACAATACCAAGACAAGTTTCAGGACAAATAAGCACAAAATCAGAACATAGAAGTATAGAAATCAGGACAAATAAGGACAAAATCAGGACAAATAAGTATAGATATCAGGACAAATAAGCACAAAATCAGGACATATAAGTATAGAAATCAGGACAAATAACCACAAAATCAGGACATATAAGTATAGAAATCAGGACAAATAAGGACAAAATCAGGACAAATAAGTATAGATATCAGGACAAATAAGCACAAAATCAGGACATATAAGTATAGAAATCAGGACAAATAAGGACAAGATCAGGACAAATAAGTATAGATATCAGGACAAATAAGCACAAAATCAGGACATATAAGTATAGATATCAGGACAAATAAGGACAAAATCAGGACAAATAAGTATAGAAATTAGGACAAATAAGGACAAAATCAGGACAAATAAGTATAGATATCAGGACAAATAAGCACAAAATCAGGACATATAAGTATAGAAATCAGGACAAATAGGAACTAGACCAGGACAAATACTAGCAATTTTAGACAAGATCGATTCTAAAAAAAATCTTTTAGAAGTGGAAACGGGTTAGATTGATCTTCAATCAGACTTAAAAGGACCACATCCAGAGGTAGTCGAAAAAATTCATCTTTTTTTCCAGTGTAAATGCTGAGATCGATCACAATCTATCACGATTGATCTCAATTGCATAAAACTAAAAAATCAAAATAAATAAGCATTTATACATGGTTGTCTATGAAAGTTTGTACAAATACGGAGATAAACATAAACCCACACAGAAACTGTTTGATAATTTAATTTTGGGGTCTCGAACAGTTGCAGGAACAATCAGAGAACATGCCTAAGAGATGCCTCTGTATTTTAAAATGAATTTGTCAGTAAATAAAGGACCACATGCCTGACTTTTCCCAGATATTCCTATACATCTTTTGTATTTTTGTCTCATCAGTTCTATTGTAGAGTGTATACTTACTGTTCTCAAAAGGATCGATAAAGATCGATCTTGCATTTTTAAATGTAAATGCAAAATTATCCTTTTTAGATTGATTCAAACTGAAGCAATCTTAGATAAGTATCAGAATAAATAAGCACAATATAAGAACAAACAAGATTGATGACAGGACAAATAAATAATATCTCAGGACAATAAGAACAAAATCAACATAAATAAGCAAGTTTCAAGACAAATAAGCACAGTCTCAGAACAAACAAGAACAATATCAGGACAAATAAAAACAATATCAGAACAAATAAGAACAACATCAGGACAAATAAAAACAATATCAGGACAAATAAGAACAATATCAGGACAAATAAAAACAATATCAGAACAAATAAGAACAGTATCAGGACAAATAAAAACAATATCAGAACAAATAAGAACAGTATCAGGACAAATAAGAATGAACAATATCAGGACAAATAAGAACAATATCAGGACAAACAAGAACAATATCAGGACAAATAAGAATGAACAATATCAGGACAAATAAGAACAATATCAGGACAAACAAGAACAATATCAGGACATACAAGAACAATATCAGGACATGCAAGAACAATATCAGTACAAATAAGAACAATATCAGGACAAATAAGAACAATATCAGGACAAACAAGAACAATATCAGGACAATTAAGAACAATATCAGGACAAATAAAAACAATATCAGGACAAATAAGGACAATATCAGGACAAATAAAACAATATCAGAACAAATAAGAACAGTATCAGGAGAAATAAGAACAATATCAGGACAAACAAGTACAATATCTGGACAAATAAGAATGAACAATATCAAGACAAATAAGCACAGTCTCAGAACAAACAAGAATAATATCAGGACAAATAAAAACAATATCAGGACAAATAAGATCAATATCAGGAAAATAAAAACAATATCAGAACAAATAAGAACAGTATCAGGAGAAATAAGAACAATATCAGGACAAACAAGTAAAATATCAGGACAAATAAGAATGAACAATATCAGGACAAACAAGAACAATATCAGAACAAACAAGAACAATATCTGGACAAACAAGAACAGTATCAGAACAAACAAGAACAGTATCAGGACAAATAAGAACAATATCAGGACGTACAAGAACAATATCAGGACAAACAAGAACAATATCAGGACAAATAAGAACAATATCAGGACAAATAAAAACAATATCAGAACATATGAACAATATCAGGACAAATAAGAACAGTATCAGGACAAACAAGAACAATATCAGGACAAATAAGAACAATATCAGGCATGCGTATGGACAAGGGTAAAACTAAATGCCCCCATCGCCTAACGGCGGGGGCATAAAAATATATATAGATATAATGGTCCTAAATTTCGACATTTTGTTATTTAAAAATTTCTGTTTACAGATTTTATAGGATAAATTCAGGAATCCCATGCAATTTTCTCATAATAAAATTATTCTATTTGGCAAAAATAAGTCTGGAATTACAATTTTTATAATATAAAAATGATATTTATATGGTATTGGAAGTCAATATAACATAACTTTACACCATTTTAATGTCTAATAAATCAATAAATGTTTAAACTATTCTTTATATTCTGGAGAACTGAGGAAAAAAGTGATAAAAACCATTAAAAATTTTATAAATTGTTACAATTTCATTGAAATTTATACACAAAGATACTTGATAAAAGTCTTCTGTTTAAACAGACAAATATGTAACAATAAATCAAATCATGCCTTGTCAGTTTCTTTTGATAAATAATTAATCAACAGAAAAATCCTCCTTACCAAAACAAATATCAAATGTTAATGTGATTGTATAACTGTATGTAGTGATGGATGAGGTAACATCGTGTAACAAGACAATAGGACCACTTAACAATACTGAATAGACTGATGTGGACTGCACTTCATAGAAAAAGTTGATTACAGCAAAAATCAAAAGACTGATAAATGCTTTAACCCTTTCCTTCATTTAGACGCTTTTTGACTCTTTAGGTCCCCCCTTTTAAGACTATAGGAGGGTGTTGTTTAAGGCTCTAGGATTAGGGTATATGGGCTTATTGAACAAAATAAAAAATTGGCAAAAAACAAATGAGTATTTTTTGCACGTTACAGGGGACTTAAAGAGGGTCCCAGAGGGTGGATGTGTCCGCTTAGTCCTGGGGGTTCCATGGGAACATTAGCCCCTTTGCTGGTAGGCAAGTGTGGCCATACATCCTCCATGGATAACCTAGCCTATAGCTCAAAAAGTAGATTTTTTAATTTTGGTTAGTTGTTGGTTGTAGTATGTACTGCAGATTTTAAAACAAAAACGTCCAAAAATGCATTTTTTGGTCCCTTTTGACCCTACGCCAGTGTGTACTTCCTCCCAATATGAACCTTTTTGGTTGAATTTCAAATAAAAAAAATGTGTCCATGGGACACTGATACCTCTGCCAGATAGATTTCTGCAAACAGGGAGTAGATGAGTGACAGACCTTGAAAGGGGAGACATAGTACAACTCATCGTACAAAAGCTTCAGACCAAGTATCAAATCATTACTGTAAACACAAGCTGAGAAATCCTTGACAAAGTTTTCAATATATGGCTGTAATTGAAAAATTCAAAGTTATCAGCAAACAGGAAGTAGATGAGTGACGGACTTGAAAAGGAGAGACACGGTACAACTCATCATACTAAAGCTTCAGACCAAATATCAAATCTGTACTTTATATACAAGCTGAGAAATCCTTGATGAAAATGTTCCATATATGGCTAGAATGGAAAAATCAAAGTTATTGGCAAACAGGAAGTTGATGAGTGACGGACTTGAAAAGGGGAGACACGGTACAACTCATCATACTAAAGCTTTAGACCTACGGCGGGGGCATGAAAAGCTAGATCATTTTGAATTTTTAGCTCACTTCATGGTCATAAATTGACTTCTCAGCCAAGTCTCATGAAGGAGAAGATTAATAAAACTATAACCTAAATGTTCTGGACATATGGACAGAACAGTCAAACAGTATGCCCCTCCTCTACCAAGCATGGGTTCAACAAAATTGGGACTCTTTATGGCAGTTTGGGTGTTTAAAACTGCACATCCATCTTGCAGATTGGATAAAAATTGGAATCCACCATTAAAATGTTGTAAAAATGAGTTTGAATAGTTTATTGATAATAAATAAAACCAAAAAAAAAGCAAAATTAAAGTTGTATGTGTGCAAAATATGCCACTTTTTGAACAAGTCTTATTTTATTAAGGGGAGATAATTACTCAGAAGTAATAAAAGGAAAATCGTATTTGAAAATGTAATTGGTGATCCCTATAGTTATACTATATTACATGACATTTTTCATATCAAATCCTTTATCAGCCCAAGTAGGTCGTAATATCAGTCCGAGAGCCGTTAGGCTCCAAGGTTGATTTTATGACCAACGACTGATGAAGGATGTGATATGAAAAATGACATGTAATGATATCATATGATATCAGTATGATTAAAATGCACAAGGGGTGGGGGTACTATAAAGCAAAGGATATGTATTCTTGTAGATATAATGAAGATTATGCATATCATTTTAGAAATATACAAACCAAAGTACACACATACAAGTCATTACTTAATACAATCCAAAATACAGATATATACATGACTGAAGTGTGAATTTGGCAACGTCAAACATACAAAATACACATTACAGTAACATGAACACTTAAACTATCTATATCTATATTTACTCAATACATTAATTAATTTGTATATGCTATAAAATCTATGTCTTGTTTTGTAAGAAGGTCCATTTATATATATATGCCATGGTTAATTCCGAAGAAAAAAAAAAACTCACCAATTATGTTATTCAACTTATCAAAAAGCTGGTATAAGGTATAATTATTTTATATGTAAAAGGGCCCAATTACCATATCTGGTAAGCCGCCTACAAAAACTAAATGAAGAAGAAGAAGAAGAAGACATGTAATGATATTTTTATCATATACTTCGACTGTAAAAGAAATTGTCAGCTAAAAAATATTTTCATGCTTATAAAATGCAGTATTTTTATTTTGTTATTGTACCTTATTTGATGACTATATTGTGCACAAAGTTTATCGTTTTTACGGAAATACACGGACTTGCGTGTGATAAAGCTTTCCGAGTGGTGAAGGAAAGGCATGCCATAATTACCGGAAGCGGTTGATAACGATGTCATATCAGCCTGCTTCGTCGATTTTTTATGAAATCATCTGGTTTTATTGAGGGGTAAAATTTTAATTATATCTTAACTAAGTATATGATAATTTATTTTATATTCCCAAAGTAATTTCTTCAACACACTCTATACTACATTTTCACCCAATACTATTGTTTTATTCTTGAAGAAAATTCCGAAAATTTATTTTCTCCCCATATGGACTATATTACAAAGGGCAATATTTTGCTATATTACATATGGTTCAGGTTCCAATTGATTTCATTGGCTGAAACGGTCACGTGATTTTAAGAATATTCAGTGTATTTTCAGCTTTGTTTCTATTTATAAGAATATTGACGCTATGTTTCTATTTTAAAGTATGTTGACGTTACATATTGACGCTATGTTTCTATTTTTAGTAATGTTTCGATTTGTACATTTGGACGTTCAAATTTACTGTTTTTTCACACAGAAAGTTTTTATAAAAATATTTTAAAAATATTTTTAAAATTATGCAAGAAACTTTTCACATAGATCTAATAGTAATTAAGGGGCGGTCTTGATAAAAAGACATGTTTTGCAGAGCAACCACTGAAATCAGTAAAAATGTATTGAACAGTTGTCACACGGTATTTATGGTACATCATTCGACATAAGCAAAATATTTGCTTGTTTTTTTTATTACAAATAAGAGATGTGTCGGTATATATTTATCCTATCAACACACTTGCAGCCATCCCACTCTATTCGTTGTGCAGATCATGTTTCCGCCTTCAAACATACAGAGTTTTTATTTTGAAAATATCAGTTTCTGCATATTCAAAAAATCTCTCCTCACAAAAATGTAAGGGGATACCATGAAAATGAAAACTACATATGTAATATAAAAATAATGGACTTTTTAACTCTGTCAATATGTTATATATGGACCTGTTAGAAATATATTGACCTCGGACTTCGTCCTCGGTCAATATAATCCTAACAGGTCCATATATAACATATTGACTTCGTCAAAAGTCCATAATTGATAAATATTCTAAAGCTTCTCCCTGAAAAAAACTAATACCAAATGGGCAATTAGATTACATATTACCTAGATAAGTCTCAATTACATATAAAGTGAGGGTCCTAAAGACAAATTAAGGAGGCATTACAACATATTACATCTACTGAATAGGACATTATGTCAACATGGCTTTTAATATTTCTATTCTTTAAATAGGGATAAGTTGATCAAGATTATGCAATAGAAACCAGATTACCAATAATTAAATAATTATCTAGTATTAAAAGATTTAACCATGTGTAATGTTCATAAAATGATTTAACCATGTGTAATATGATCAAATACACTATATAGTACTATGTATGGTGAAAAGTCTAAAATTTAAATTGTACAATCTATTGGCACTTTTCCTTTTAAGAGCATTTGAGCTAGATCTTTTGTATGAAAGATGGTGATGGTACAGTATAGAGTGGAATCTTTATAGAGGCAAAACGAGTGATAGTGCAGAGTGGAATTTGTTATGCTAAAGAAAGTGATGGAACAGAATGGAGTGGAATGTGTTGCGGAATAGAGAGTTGAGTGGAATCTTATGTTGTAAAAGGATTCGAGTGCAATCTGCCATAGCAGGGGAGAGATAAAGCATGATGGAGTGTAATTGCTGATGACACTGAGAGGAGTTGAATATATAGTGGAAGTAGATATAATGGTATATATAGAGGCAGTGAAATCTATTGTTGTAGAGAATGGGTAGACTTTGTTGTGGTTAAGTGGTTGATAGTGTAGAATTGAGTGGAATTTGATATTGGTACATTTAGTGATGGCTAAGAGGTAGTTTAGCTGATTTATTTGTGTGATATCAAGTGTTGGTACAAAGTGGAGTGGAAATCATTGTGGCAATTAGTTATATTGCATAATTCAGAGAAATCATTAACAGTGCTGAATAGAATTTGATGTTAATTTGCAGTAAAATCTGCATATGTAGGATAAAACATTAAAGTGGAATCTCTTGTTAGGGGTAACATAAGTAAAGATCACTAGTTTAAGGCCATGATGACTAAACACTGTTTTTAAAGATATATCACAAGACTGACAAAAATGTTCCAAACATTTTGACAGAGAACTAGAACGCATGGCTACTCTTAACTAGTGAAGAAAAGGAACACAAAAGAATATTGAGCTATTAAAAACCAAAAAAATCAAGTTAAGAAAGATATCAAATTAAAAATGCTTTTGAACTTTCATGGAAATTCTTTGAAAAATTTAAGCAAACCACCTAGAAATAACACAGAACAGAAAACAGATAACAGTTACTCCACATGAATTTTAAATATTGGACCTTATACCACAAAATCATTCTGAAGTGACATAAAAAAAACCACAAATAAAGTTCCAATGATAGTTGTATCAACATATGAACACTTACCCTAAAGGCCTGTTTGATTGTAGCATTTCTACGTTAAACCATCCCATATAAAATCCTGATAATATACGGGCTATATGTCAGGTGTAAAATCTACGTCATTTACCAAAAAAATATAAAAAATTTCATGCTATTTTCAAACATGCACGTATAATCACACATTGTAAGTGTCATGTTTTTCTTCTAGTTTTTGAAATTCATGCATAAATTATCAGAATAATCATAATTTATGTAAATATATACAGTATCTAATTTCAGCATAGTCCAGAAGCTTAGACAAGTATTGTAATGTAAGTACAAAATGTATTATACCCTGTATACTGATTTCTCACCAGAAATGTTTACAACGAGCTTAACCAGTTTAAGTACCAGTTTAAGCTTGTGGCCATTGTTATCTCAATACTTTTGATTGATTGTTGATACTGATATGAATCTCAACAACATCTCATAATACCCATCTTCTACGGTAATAAAAATCTGCAGGTTCATCAAAATCTGTCTGAAGTGTTTTAAAACTAGAGGCTCTCAAGAGCCTAAAGCTCACCTGGTCTAAGGTTGGCAGAGACAGTACAAATAATTCCAATGATAAAGGGTCTCATTTTCTAGTATGATAATAGATCTTAATGTAATATGGCTCAATGTGTCAGAGGAGATGATCTTTGTATGCATTTCCCAATCGGCCCTATATTAAAAAACGCTTATGGCTGGTGGTCATCTTGTATCTAATATGGACTTACTGGACACATATTTCAATGTTGGCCATCAAAGGACCATTGTCACTAAGTTTAGTTCCAATGGGAAAAGTAGTCTCAGAGGAGAAGATCTTTGAATGTGTTTTCCCATATGGCCAAATCTTAAACTAAGTTCTCCCCGGGCAGCCATTTTGGATAGAGGCAGACTTGCAAGACAAATTTTTCAAAGACAGCCAATGAAGGACAGTTGTGACTAGGTTTGGTCAAATAAGCCAAGTATTTCAAAGGAGACAATCTCTGAATGTGTTTTCCAATGTTAAAAAAAGTTCCCTGCTCGTGGCCATCTTGAATTACAGATTTTTCAGACATTTTTTTTTAAGAGGAAGACATAGTTTTTGAAGAAGACCACTGGTAACATGTTTGATGTGGACCCAGAGTGAATTGATGAACCTTGGAATCTGTCTGTAGACATGTCAAGATTATATCAAATCAAAACATATAAAGTGAAAATGAAAAATTTTGAGATAACTTAAATGTTAACTGAAAACCTCTGTTTTGTAAACCTTATC